>JACXGM010001742.1:10128-52055 GCA_016801145.1 Umbra pygmaea | reverse complement strand
CCTGGAGTAGGCACTCCATCGGTTTCCTGCTGAGAACCATGGCCTCAGATTTAGAGGTGCTGATCCTCATCCCAGCCGCTTCACACTCGGCTGCGAACCGATCCAGTGAGTGCTGAAGGTCACAGGCCGATGATGCCATCAGGACCACATCATCTGCAAAAAGCAGCGATGAGATCCTCAGCCCACCGAACTGCAACCCTTTCCCCACCCCGACTACGCCTCGATATCCTGTCCATAAATATTACAAATCTGTTTAATTTTTGGCCAATTCAATGAGCGAGACTACGGTATAATTACTTCAAGCGATTTATATTACATAGACAAATTATTTATATTTGTCATTGTTCCCCTTTTAAATACTATCCTAAATATTTTCATA
The DNA here is from genome assembly GCA_016801145.1 of Umbra pygmaea. NCBI lineage: Eukaryota > Metazoa > Chordata > Actinopteri > Esociformes > Umbridae > Umbra > Umbra pygmaea. The sequence continues at coordinate 51,676 of JACXGM010001742.1, read as the reverse complement.
AGCATTTGGATTATTGAGTGAAACTGAGAAAAACAAACGTTGTGTTTTTGGACAATTTAGAATGGACTAGATACTTTTATAACTATCAAGCGCATTAGATAGGAACGATATGTTAGAGGTGCATGCTTGCTATGTTCAGTAGACAAACGCAGACTGCATACAATTTCATATTTTTTGAACATTTCACTCTATCCGTGGAAGTTCGCTCTGACAGTTTTCACTGAATTCACTGAAGTAACGTTACGCACAAACTACCAAGAAACAGTGTTGTCTGTTTTTAGGGAATTTAGAAAGGCAGAAGTAGCCTATTGATGTTGCAAGCACTTCGCACTAGAGAGGCGCGTGCTGGGAGACATACACACACCGCATTCAGAGGACACTGCACTTACAAATTCACAGCACTTTCAGAATAGGCAATATGCCATTGTAATTATTAACTTTTTAAATATATTGGAATTTTAGGATTAGGATGTTTTATATTTTAATTTTGTTGAATTGCACGTTAATGTCTGGATTCCGTGATTCCGTCCGTGTTCTCCACAACGTGGAAATCATACTATAGGGCCCACTTGACCTACACATAGTGCTCAGCTTAGTACACTGCCCTATGTGGCTGTGGAGCTGTACTGTCAACAATAACATTTTAATCATGAAAGAAAACCATGACAAAATAATTATGAAAACATATTTTCCGACCCAATTTTAATCTCACGTGACCCACCAGTGAGTCAGGACTTGATCTATCCTACCATGACGCTCTTCAACGACTCATTGTGTTCAGTTCTTGCGCCTGTGAATTCATTAGCGGAAGTATAGTTGGTGAACGTAATCATCCCGTGCATGATTCGACTAAAGGCTTCCGTGTTGGGTGAATACTGTGAAAAGAATCGGTCGCTCAGGCGACATGTGGTTGGATGAACCATATGCACACTCCTTGTTGTCCCACAGATCTGTACAAGGAGTTATGTAGCTGCCGTCAAGTCAGGATTAGAGAGGGAATTGGGAAGAGATGAAAATCTGGAAAAAACCCACAAAACCAAACACAAAATACCTACTGTGAAGATTGGTGGTGGCAACATTATGCTGTTGGTATGTTGCTCTTCAGCGGGGACTTGGCATTTGGTCAGGATTGAAGGGAATATGGATGCTGCCAAGTATTTCAAAGGGTTATAACGATTTTATATAGGGACTGTATGTTATGGCTAAAAGTATATTTGTGGTGGGATGTCACCTAGTGGTTGGTGGATTGGGGTCAGTAACCAAAAATTGTCTGTTCATCACAGACAATAAAATTACAAGATTAAGTCTGTATTTTGTGCCCTTGAGCACAGCAGATTGCTCTGGTAAATCACTGAATTGAAACATCTGCTAAATGGCAGAACATGTACTGTATGACTTACCTTGAAAGGATGACTTCATACCTTACATAGTGCCAGTGCCGGCTCAAGCCTTTTGCGGCCCCTGAGCAGAATTTGATTTGGGGGCCCCCTCCTACCATGTGGAGTCACCTGTGGACTCAATTAGGGGCCCCCTGGTGGCCACGGGGCCCCAGGCAGCCGCTTTGTTTGCTTCTGCCTGGGGCCGGCCCTGCATAGTGCTGAGGCAAAGACAAGTGTAAGATCAAGCCTCATGATGAAGAAAATATCAAAGAAGCACCATCTATTGATATATTCAAAAAAGCTGTTGAAAACATATCTTTTCACTATAGCATTTAACTAAGTATATTTCTATTTGACTGCACTTAATGTGCTCTATGCTTTTTATGCTTTGAATTTAACTATTTATATTTCTTTGTCTTTTACTGATGTAAATGTTTTTATTGATGCAAATTCCTTCCACTTTATTTGATTTTATTAAATAAAGGTTATTATTATTATTATTACTAAGTTACAACTTTCTGGGCGGCAGTTCTCAGTGGGTCAAGTAGGTTGTCTAGCAAAAGGAAGGTTGGTGGTTCGATCCCCGGGTCATCCTGACCAAGTGTCGAGGTGTCCATGAGCAAGACATCTAACCTCAGCTGCTCCCGACAAGCTGGCTGGATCCTTGCATGGCTGACACCACCGTTGCTGTACGAATGTCTGAATTGGGTGAATGAGAGGCTCTGTAAAGCGCTTTGCTGGCCATTGTTGGTCAGAAAAATGCGCTATGTAAATGCAGTCCATTTACCATTCTAGAAAGAGCGGTTTAACACATAGTTCCTGTTGTAGGTAAATCAAGTGATTAGCAGGACTCTCTCTGTTGAGCGTTTATACATACACTAGGTGCCACAAAGTAAACATGCATTATATATGTTTAATTAGCTAAATTATTACTAAATTCCTTAGAGGCAATATGGCTCATGTGATACTGTAAGTTTCGGAAAATTGTATAGGGGCTTCCATGCTTTGCCATCACTTGCCGAGGTTATGATTGAGTACCTTTTGAAGTTCTTCCTTGAGACTGCTTTTCACCTTTGAAAGCATTCTCTGGTTATTCGCTGTAAAGGTCTTCCTAGATCTACCATGTCTTTTTACATTGCTCAATTCACCGGTGTTTCTCAAAAGTTGATTTTGACATGCCTCTCATTGTGTATTTTGACTGTTTCCAAGTAATCTATTCTGATTCATCAGCCTCATGATGGTCAGTTAGTCTTGAATTGATTTCTTTGGTCATCATTTTGTCAGATTCCAAAAACAGATACTAAATGCAAAGCCTAAAATTATGACTACACATTTACACCCAACTTGTGCCAACATTGATACAAACATCTACAAATGCCTAATAAGAAACAGACATAAAGCCAGTTGTCCAAATAGTTTTGGAACCATAAAATGAGGGAAGCAACAAAATGTGTTGTAATCTAAATTGCAATTCTAAATTTCTTATCTAATATAAAAGCTGACAGTCTGCACATTTCTGTAATGTCAGTGTTTTATTCTAGATTCAGTGCTATTGAATACAGAGGCCAAAACAAAATGTTGCAATACCAACCTACTGTACTTTCGGCATTCCCCTTGTTTATAAACACATTTATTAAATTTATTAAACTTTATATTAATATTGCACCACAAAGAATTTCCTGAACAATATATCTAATGCAACCACAGCTTATCTCAGACAGTAACACCTGCAGCCAAAATAGAATGTCCTTCTTTTAATTGGCATGTTGTTATTGAAGTGTATGACAGGTTTCTCAGTGAATGACTCATGTTTTGATATTTATACTCAAGTTCTCAAGTTGACCATTCAAACACCAACTTACAGGTTTGTGTAGATAAAGGCATAATGAGGAAGGTTACTGCCGGACAAATTCATCAGATTAAGAGAGCAGCTGCTAAAATGCCTTTACAAAGCAGCAAACACATATTTGAAGCTGCTGGTGCCTCTGGAGTGCTGCAAACCTCAAGGTTTAGGATCCTCCAGAGGCTTGCAGTTGTACATAAACCTACTATTCGACCACCCCTAACCAATGCTCACAAGCAGAAACGGTTGCAGTGGGCCCAGAAATACATTAAGACTAAATTTTAGTCTTGATTAATGATGAGTGCCGTGAAACCCTGGATGGTCCAGGATGGATGGAGTACTGGATGGTTGGTGGATGGCCCCCACATCCCAATAAGGCTGCAACGTCTCATCTGCATAATAATTTGGACGTGGTGTATTGGGTTATAGGTAAACAAATAAATGCATTTGGATACAGGGAACAGCAGGGTTTCAAGGTTTGGGTTATCAACATTCAGAGTTTTTTGACAGCTTGATCCTGCTGCTTGAAGAACAGTAATGAAGCCTTGAATGCCCATCACTAGTATTAACTGGTTAACAGTAAATCAAAATGTTGTCCCTTACAGCAGCATTTCTCAACTGGTGGTTTACAAACAAAGGTTTTAAAAGGGTAGCATGGGTCAAAAATAAAAGCACTTTTTATATTATTTATTTTTATTAATGATAAATTGTGATGGGCAAACAAACCTTAATTGAGGTTCTTCTAGCAGCAGGATATAATGCTGGCAGCACTAACTCAGACTTTCTTTTTCAAAAAAGCCACATTGAAATTTAACACACTGCAAGGCATTCCAACAATGACCTTTATTTTTGAAAAAGGGAATCTTGAGTACTGCCAGAATATATTGCTGCTAGAACAGCAATGAAGTTTGTTTGCCCTTTGCTAATGATAAGTACTCCAGCATTATTTCAAATACATCAAACTACAAAGAAAGTGTAGAAATGATAAACACTTTGAAATAATATTATTCTCTGAATACAATTTTTCTTCAAATCACTGTTCAATATAGAGACACAGATATAAGCAGATCCGTTTAGCAAATTTTGTAGTCTCAAATAAGTGAGTTGGTCAAGATCAACAATATAAGGATGACGGGGTAATAGCAAGATACATTTTCTAACCCCGTTTTTTCAGAGAGCATGAATGATAAAATAAAACAAAACTAACAATATTTAAAGCAAAGTTGAAGTTACAAATGGAACATGGTCAATTTGATTCCACAGGCAAAACCAGTTAAAAGCAGTTGCCTTATAAGCGATTGCTGTGTAAAAAAATCTGTCACATTGATACAGTGAGGGGCAAGGTTTTAAGGTAATAGTATTGGTGTCACTCAAGAGCTAATATCACATACAATTGTGCTGATATAGAACCAGGATTTAATATCCATTTAAAGTAAACACTTCATTGGGTATTCCTTGTTTCCTGGTTTGTATCAAAACAGTATTGTTTAGAAATGAATGTCTTGACAATGTTTGCCATAGTAACCTTAAACTTTCATTTAAAATAAAAAAATATATACATTCAAAAACATTTTCCTTAGAGGAATAAAAAAGTATCCTCATACTAACTGAAAATAATTCAGTCATGTGATGTGATTTGATTTAAATTTTTTAATTGTACATAGATAAGATCATTGTTACAGTGGGTTCATTAAAAGCAATATTAACGGTGAGTACAGCATGGGGTAAATAACAGGCATGCCTTTGTTTGCCTTTAAACAAAGCTGTCCACACCAGTATCATCGCACAGGTTTAAGTCAACTAAATCTACTCTCCCTGGTTTAGTTTGTTTAGTCTATAAAAAAATATTTAAATTTAAATTAGAAAATTGTTTGAAAGAGCAAATAAAAGTCTGATTGCAGTGACAATTCTAATACAGAACAGATTAAGTTATAACAGGCAATATGGAATTACTCTCATATCCCTCCTCTGATTAAAGCATGTCTATCTTCATAAAAAATCAAATGTAAATCCCATGTCAATTTGAAAGTACTGTAAGCTCATTCACTAACTATCCAAAACATCTACTTCCTGTTACATACTAAAAATATTAGGAGGGAAAAAATAAACACAAGGTGCTTATGAAAAAACCACCAGTAGCAGGTGAACAACTTGTGCATAACATCCGATTGAAATAAATACTTGAAGTGAGCTGTGCTTACAGGTGAAAGCTACTGAAACGTCAAATGTTCTGCAACTGAAAAGTGAGATTGTTTACGCATCCTTGCAGAGGGATTTGGTTGCGGTCAGTTAACTTCCCGTTTACAGCACTGCCACTCAAACTGTCACCCAGTCTGATTTGCTGTTGAGTGCTGCAAATCAAATGGCAGCGGAGAGCTGTGCAATCATCCTTCTCCGGCATCCTTTTGAAAGGCACTTTACTGAGGACAAAGTTTATGGTTTGAAGAACTCCATACTTGTTACTAATCCTCTAGTTAGTTAAGGAAACTATATTTAGGGCTGTATTTCGGGTTCTTTATTATTGAAATAAACAGTAATGGTTATCTTGACAAAAACATTCAGCGCATCTTGTCATTTAAGGGGACTGACTGCGCTGGCATTAATATCCGCTGTTGTCTGCCACTAATGGTCATGTTTTCTGTCGTTTTGTAGTAACATTGGCTGTCTTCTGGTCCAGGGCGAGGTGTTTGGGGGCTCATCGGGGCATGACTGCCTGGACATAGTTAGCAGGGTAGAGGCCCATCTCCCCATTGGCCAGCTGCCCTTTGCACCAACCCTGATCATCCTCTTCACCAATCTTCATTAGCTCCTCACCTGGAAGGACAGAGAGAACAAAACACAGTGAGTAATGCTTTAATATCTTTGACACATCTCCAGAAAGTTCTGTTGAGACACCTGCTGGAACTGTCAAGCATGATACTGTCAGTGCAATCACACACCATATTCACATAGTGTACTGACTTACCTTCTGTATGCCACCATTAGCTGCAGATATCACCACTAGGTGGCAGAACGATCAGCTGTTTACATCAACTTCTGTCTACAATGATTAACTTAAGTATTGACACCTTTGTTTTGTCCGAGGGGCTGCTCTAGATTGACATTTAATTTCTCTTTTTTGTAATCTGACAATATTATCTTATTTTTGTAGTTAATTTTTTTACTATTCATATCTATTAAAGGTTCTAAAGAATTAAGAAGACAACAAATAGATTTAATTAAAATGATATCTAAATAACCATAGCAGGAAAGCACGAGGGGCCTATTTCTTCTCCAAAGGATTGCTAAACTCTGCCCCGGTCTAAACTTATTCAACGTTATACTAACCCTTAAGACTGGAACCAATGTACATCAAAAGCAACTGAAAACATGCTACTGTACATGGGCATTTCAACTCATATTAACTAGTACCTTTTCCAAATCCAAAGATACATATCTATTCCAGGGGATGGATCGGACATTTGCTTGTAATGGAGTGGCTTGTAATGGAGGATCAGACCGGTTAAGCTTCTGTGACTGGAGGATCTGAAAGGCACCTTACTCTCAGCTTTATTTTCACTAAGATAACAAAGGGGTCACCCAGGATCATCCTTACCATTTAATGAGGGACATGCGCTACTCTGTTTTAATAGGTTAGAATCATTTTTCACTATTGACCAGAGTGGCTTTTTCACTATTAACAAAAATGACCAAAAATGTTATCCTGTGACTTAGCAGGGGTTATGATCTTTCATTTGTGGTGTGTTTCATCAATTTAAGAGTATGATTCAGTTTGAGGCAAATAATTTCAGAAAACACAACTGTAATGAAGATCAAAATGCTTGCAGTGCTGGATTAGTTATAGTCAATGATCATATGACAATCATTTGGTTTAAAACCCCATATATTGCATTCCAATATATTTATTTTCCACATTATTTAGAGATTTTAGCCCATTCCTTTTCCAATCTGATGCTTATTAATTACCCCACTGCTAATTTTGTCTTTATATGTGCTTATTCAGAATGCCTTTACAGACAAAATGAGCAAAAGTTAAATGAAGTCCATTGCCACTGGTTTAGTAAGGTAACATGTGCATTCAAACCAAAGTGACTAGTAGCTGCCATACAGACATTGGTGTGTTTTTGTGGTTCAATGTCCAGTGACATTAATAAGCATTAGTAGGGATTAATACCTGCTTTAAAGCTTAGCTCATCCGCCTCCTGCCCCGTGTAATCATACAGCGCTTTAACTCGTACACCTTCTACCTTCTCCTCGTACTCCAGCCCATTAGCAGCCATGACTTTCTTCGGGATGTCTTCGTCTGACCAGTCTGAGGAGTAATCTTTAACCCCTCTGTTGGCAGGAAAGGAAGAGCGTTGACTGTTAGTAAAGTATCGCCTGGTAGGAAGGATGTCAAATCATAGAAGATTGATTCAAAATCACAAAGAACACAAAGTACTGTCTTCAGATCTACACACCGATGCTGAAATAAGAGAATGGTCTGGTAAAGCAGGCCCATGCATTCTGATTGGGTTTTTCCTCTTTAAATAACTTTCACCGACAGAGGGAGACAGTGACCAGAGTTCAGCCCCATCACGTTTCAAAGGTGAGGGGGATACAAGAATAAGCCTTTATTTGTTATCGGAGTTTGTATACTGAGGTAAAGCCACTGCTATTTGCACTGTCTGAATAGCAACTGCGACTGCAGTGTGGGTGAGTCGGGTGACCTGGAAATGGAGGAAATTTGAAGCAGGAACACGAAGACAAGGCCCGCTGACTCAGCACAAGAACAAACACAAGGCTGTTAATTAGAGGCAGCAGTGCTCTCTGAGTACAGGAAGTGCACTCCTTAGGGGACCACGGTTACTAAGATGGATACGCTTTGCGTCTTAGCAGAGGCCAAGCACTGTCTTCCAAAAGCCAACCAAGGAGCTATCCAACAGGAAGACAAAAATACTACTTTCAAAGAAAAAAACAACACAAGAAAAGTGGCCACAAGTACCAAGGTCATGATAAAAATGAAATGCCTCATGAACAAAAATTGTCTCCTGGTCACAGAGGCTGCTTAATAACTTCTGTTACACCCGTGCCACTTCCTAACGTCATTGCTGTGCTGTGCATGGTACCGTAGCTGAGGAATGACCCGCACTTCTCATTGTTAAGTACCACTCCTGAAGCAGACAAGATGATCCAACAGTGCATTTTGTAAAGACAATAATGTCCAGGCCTGAATTTAAACCAAGTCTTTCAGTCCACAAACCAGGGTAAATCAGCAGGGCCTGGGGACAGCCAGACAAATACACCATCTGTGCATGGTTACCTAGTGGTCTCCTGGGGTGTCTGTGGTGCATCCTCATTGGAAGGGACTATGTTGGTCAGGGTGACTACGTCGTTCGCCCTGTTATTCTTGGCCTTCTTATTGGAGATAGAGCGGTTTGATTCAGGTGACCACTCCTGAGGAAAAAACACACACAAAGGTGTTAGAAGAGACAGTCTTTAGAACATCCTGATCAGACCTGTGTTCTGCTTCACAATCAGGAATTACACCCAAACATAAATGCTTGGAGGAAAAAAACATCTAGCTAACATCCTCAATTGAGCTTCTAAGAGTGCAAAATTCCACAAGAAGTCACCAAAGCACAACTTGGCAAGGAAACTACATCTATGGCCGCACTGAGCTACAATAAAACCATTTTATTTTTATGTATCGCCTGCTGGTAACAGCATTCTTCATGAAGAGGTTTGTTTCAAATAGTTCATGTTTTATCTGTCCCACTGCTGAGTATTTACAGCATTCATCTGGTCCAAGGATGGACAACTTCATTCTACAAATAGATTGTCAGTTTAAATGCGGTTACGGTAGTTTATTCAGCTGTGGATAAGGGATGGGGAAAACTGTGATACTGCAAACCCCCTCCCCCAGGACATTGCCCATCCCTGATCTGGCTCTTTGTACATTGTCAATGGAGTCTGTCAATGCTGTCCACACCCTGAACACCACAACAGACCTGTAACCTAAACCAAATCACTGTCTGTTGTAGAGAGAAAAAGTGAGAAGAATTCCCAGAAAACAAACAATGTTGACAGTGATAACTGAGGATACAGTTCTACCAGAGAGTCATATGTTGATACAGTTCTACCAAAGAGTCATATGTTGATACAGTTCTACCAGAGAGTCAGATGTTGATACAGTTCTACCAGAGAGTCATATGTTGATGACTCATTTTTGGGAGAATAAAAAATGTAGTGCTTATGAAGCCTTTGCTTGGTGAAGGCAAAGTAGAGCTGTGCAGTTCCACCGCCAGGACAATAGGGCCCCTGTGTCTGGGGAAACCAGTGGGAATGCCAAAAGATTCTTAGGGAGACAGCGAAGAGACGCCTCAGTCACACTATCCTCAAGCCTCACAACCTGGAACCTTAAACCAGTGCTTCCAGATCACTTTTTATCAATGCCATTTAACTCCGGTTTTTAAGAAGTGGACAATTTGTTTTTGTTCATGGTTTTAGGCAAAGTACGTTTCCACAGAAGAAAAGTGTGGCAACTGCAAACTGCTGCATGGGCAGTAGCAGCGCTGGACACTGAGGAACCGTTTCAAAGCAACCTTTGGCTGTGTGTGTAGTGTTTAGAGCAGGGGACAATTTGGCTATGACAAAGCACTCCAACATTCCAGAACCCACTCAGATCCACACGTCATACAAGGGCCCATTCAATGGCATCTCCATTTGGAATGTACCAAAGGTTCAAGACCTCTTATTAGAGGATGCAGAATTCTGAATAGATGTTTTATGCAATCACTTACATTTTAAAAATACATCGTTAAGGATATTTATGCTTATTTGAAAGAGGACTGGTGGACCAGAGGCAGGGCCTTAGACCGCGGGACGATCCTGTGTCACGATGGTTTGCATAATCTGCAGGCTTCATTTTGCTATAGCAAGGTTTTAAGACATACTTTTTTAAGAATAGTGAAAATAGGGAAAACATTTTACCAAATGATTGTGTAGGCTTGACTTGAAAAATAGGACTTCAGTATCAGGAAGGTAACATTGTTGTCATTAGATTGTAGTGTGTAATTTGTTAACTCCCTTTTAAATCAATAGAGTTTTGTTAAAATAACAGATGGTGAACTTTACCTCAAACTGGGGCCAGTTCATGCTCATGCCTGGTCCGTGGGTGTTTCTCCACCAACGCAGGTCTTCGCTGTCATTGGCTGCAGTGATAGTTTGGCCCAAATCATGATACAGGGCCTTGAATCTAAGGGGACAAATTCCACTGGTAATCACAGAAGCCACAATATTCACACAGTAAGACGACAAATTAGTCAGGTGATCAACAACCGCGTGTGGACAAAAAAGTGCAACAAAGCAATGAGAATATTCAGCACAGTGTTTGTGCAAAATTGACTGCATGCCTTTAAAAATGGTTTGATATTAGAAGAGTGAAAGCATTCTCTGTAATCTCGACAAATAAAAATGTTAAATCATATTTGGCTTTTTGTTGGAATGTATGATTGGAATATTTTTTTCGTGGGATTATTATTTTTGTTTGTCATTATCCATTCAAACTTGTTGATACAGCATTAAAGTACTTCAGTTTCCCAGGTTAATCTCAAGCTCTAGTAATACCAAACTAGAAGAATGTGGCCACATTCCAGATAATATTTGTTCAACCAGAAGGCCAATCCAACTAATCAACAAGATTTCCATGGTCCACTGGCCCTTCTCTCAATAGAGTGAGGCCTGATATGAAATGCTGCTGGTAGTTAATGGACAACAGTTGAACATTGTTTCTTGAGTAAACATACCACTGAACAAAAAAACTGAATTCTATGAAACATTAACACTATGAAAAATGTGACTCAAAGATTGTTCAGTGCCCATGTCAAGCCTAGAGGAAAGCACATTCAATGTCAAAATCCATTAACCAAATTTTGTCAACCATCAATAACAATCAGTTTATTTCCAAATGTAGCTCATTTCAATCTTTCACAACAGTGTAAACACAGCTAGATTTAACTGTCAGATGTTTCCTCATTTTACCCTTCCTTGCTGGACAGGTCCAGGTGTTTGTGGATGTCCAGCAGGACCTCCTTGAAGAAGCACAGCCGGTTCTTCTCAGCTTCCTGGGTGATCTCAAACACTTGTTCCATGTCTTCCATGTAGCGTGGGTTACATCTGTTCAGCTCCTCTATAGCCTTCTCATATCGCTCCTTTGCCTGGAGGAAAATCAGAGAAAACAAAACAAAGAATTGTAATTTTGGCTTAACAGATTTACAAGTCAGTTTTCATCCATTTCAAAAGGTACTGCAGTGCTAAACCCGGTTCATTATTTAAACACAAATTAACCAGTTTTTTGCAAATTGTTTTAGGAATTTCCATGACTTTCCATGTTGTTTTTTTGGGATTTTATCTATTCACCTCTCCCAATTTGTCATGTCTAATTCTCCTTTGGATACGGAAGCCTTTAATTGATACATACACTGAAGCCACACATTCATGAACAATACAACCATGATCGATTTCACAGATGCTCGACCTACACAAGGAGTTGCTAGACAGCAATGTGATAAGATACCCCGTCCGAATGTTCATTTGTCAACCCCAGGCAACGATGTACCAATTTGCACCGTCCCATGCTGGACCCTTGTGCATCTTGGAATGTCATGGCCAGGATGCAAACCCTGGCCACCGTGACTCTGTTGTACAATGAGGAAGCAATTTGGACTACACAGAGGCCCATTTTCATTACTTATTTGATAGGAAAGTGCAGAAAGGTAGATGAAAGAAGTAGCCAATCTGGCACCCAAGGTGAGATCTCTAAATGCCCCCCCCATCAAAAAGAAAAATGCCAGCTTCAGTGATGGCTTGTGACCACTACACACTTTTCTTAAATCAACACCACTGAAAACCTCTGGAATGTGATCAAGAGGAAGATGGATGTTTCATTAGCCATCAAATAAAACTGAGCTGCTTGAATTTCTGCACCAGGAGTGGCATGAAGTCACCCAACATCAATGTGAATGACTGGTAATATTTGAATTTAGAATTTGGGAGAAACTTTGACCGTAGAAAACGGAATAAAAAAATTATTTTTACACAAAAACACCTATTAACAGTACAACCACAGATACGGATGATTTAAGTGTTTTTTTCCAGAGCTTTATACAACACTTAAAAGGCAAATGTAAAAAAAATGTGCATACATTTCAGTAGTTACAGTTGCGCTCCAAAGTTTGCATACCCCAGGATAATAGGTAATAGATGTACCATTTTTAAAGAAAGAATGAGTGAGCAGGCAAAACAATTCTTTTTTATTTCTCATGGGGTTCATATTCAACTGTAAATCCTAACAGAATGGCACAATCATGAAAAAAACATGGCGACAAAGAAAATAATGAAATGACCCATGTTCAAAAGTCTGCATAACCCTCAGTTCTTACTACGATGTATTGCCCCCATTAGCATCAATGACAGCATGTCTATGAGGCCCCAAATTCTTGCAGGTGGTATAGCTGTCCATTCTTCTTGGCAAAATGCCTACAGGTAGGTGTGTAACGGTATTCCTAACCCACGGTACGGTACATATTTAGGTTTGACCGTCACAGTACAGTACGTATTGCAGTACAGGAAAAAAATGATAAGAGAAATTTTTTTAGATTTATTGACAAAATATGTGTGCATATCCGCAGCGATCAAAACACCTATGGTCATTTCTTTAGCCTGATCAGATTCTGCTGATGGACTGCTTGAATACAGTGAGGAGACAGTTGATTTTGTTTCCACAACTGCCTCTGCAACCAAACAACTATATGGACTATATATGTTTTTGCCCTCATTTATCATGATCTGAACTCAAAGATCTAAGAGTTTTTCTATGTACTGTACACAAAAGGCCTATGTCTCTCAAATACTTTTCACAAATCTGTCTAAATCTGTGTTAGTAAGCACTTCTCCTTTGCCAAGAAAATCCATCCATCTCACAGGTGTGGCATATGAAGGTGCTGATTAGCATTATGTAAATGAAGTAGTATTAAAAATACAGTTGCTAGCCATATATTTCTAATTTCATATTCTAAGTATTCAGGTTCATGTGCAAACCTGCGAATAGCACCCCGTTCCGTATAGTATGGTTACATACCTGTGTACCGTTACAGCCCTACCTCCAGGTCATGCAGTCTTTGGTCACTTGCATGAACTGCACATTTGAGATCACCCCAGATTGGCTCGATGATATTAAGGTCAGGAGACTGTGATGGCCACTCCAGAACCTTAACCTTGTTCTCCTATAACCACTGGAGGTTCAACTTCGCCTTGTGCTTAGGGTCATTGTCATGCTGGAATGTCCAAAAGCATCCAATGCACAGCTTTCATGCAGAAGAATGCAAATTGTCGGTCAAAATTGTCTGATAACATGCTGCATTCATTTTGACATCAGTTTTCACAAGGTTCCCTGTGCCTTTAGAGCTCACACACCCCCAAAACATCAGTAAGCCACCAACATGCTTCACAGTGGGGATGGTATTACTTTAACTGTAGGCCTTCTTGACCTCTCTCCAAACACAGCGCTTATGGTTTTGAACATAAAGCTCTATTTTGGTTTCTTCACTCCAAATTATAGTGTGTCAGAAGCTGTGAGGCGTTTCAAGGTGTTGTTGGGCATATTGTAACCAAGATTTTTTGTGACACTGGTGCAGTATAGGCTTCTTTCTGACAACTCAAACATGCAGCTCATTCTTGTTCAAGTATCATCATATTGTGCTTTTTAAAACAACCACACAGTCTTTTTCCCAAGCAGTCTGTATCTTTCCCAATGTTCCCTGTGGGTTATTCTTTGTATCGCAAACAATTCTTCTGGCAGTTTTGGCTGAAATCTTTCTTGATCTATCTGACCTTGACTTGGTTTCAAGAGATCCCAGAATTTTCCACTTCTTAAAAAGTGATTGAATAGTACTGAATGGCATTTGCAAGGCCTTGTATATATTTTTATATGTTTTTCCAGCTATATGCAGAACTTATTACACAGGTCTTTGGACAGTTCTTTTCTGCTCCCCATGTCTCAGTATCTAGCTCAGTAAACCAATGTGAGACTCATTGACTAGTTATATACAGACACTAATTGCAATTTAAAATGACACAGGTGTAGGAAATTAACCTTTAATTGCCATTTTAACCTGTGTATGTCACCTTGTGTGTCTGTAACAAGGCCAAACATTCAAGGGTATGTTAACTTTTTTTAATGGACTACCCTTACATAACAGTAGGGCTGTCCCCGACTAAGAATTTCTTTGGTCGACCAAGACTCGACTGAACTCTCCTTACAATTGACTAATATAATTAAGTTTTATTTCCTTCATAACTGTCACACTCACTGATTTTAATGAAACCAATTTGTTTGATGCTTTACAGCGCTTTTGGAAGAAGTAATCAGAAACAAATACACAAGTAAAAAGGGTGATTGACAAGACAAAACTTAATCAGATCCGACTCAAATCACGCTGATATTCCGGATTCAGCCGCTATAAAATTATTCCTAGCTTCAGGTGTTACCTGTTGTTGCTCGAATGCCAATATAATTACAACTGCCTAGTTGTAATTAGCACAGCCAAAGCCTGACATATACTTAGAAGCAGGTTCTGATAGAGTATCTTTTTTACTAATAATGGGTCTTCCTGGTGGATTTAGTAAATCCTTATGTATTTTAGGAAGAAGATAAAAAACAGCCAATCTGAGGTTAGCGGGAAATAAAAAATCATATTCCTTTTTGGTAATCCATTTCTCTTATTTGGCACACGAGAGCATCATTTCTAATTCATGTTTCATGTTTCATATCAACCTGCTTCTAAGTATGTAGATTTTTATATAAAGCCTCTAGTCTCTACTCTACCATCTTTTTTGCAAGATACTACCGACACTTTAAACAAACTAGCAACACTTGACAATATAGGTTCCTCATTTTTGGTCACTATGGATGTTGAATCACTTTACAGTAACATTATGTTTGTACATTACGGGAGAGAGTGCCTTGGACCTTTTTGAAGTTATTTTACTTTTCATAATATCCTGATTATTATCCTTCTGTCCTATGAGCACCTCGCTAAATCCCGTTTTCACTCCACATCAAGAAGCGCCCCTTTCTTGTTGTCAAATCTATTTTTGTGTTTGAGAATCGACTTTAATATTGGGAAATTAGTATTGCAATAAATTGTAGTACACATTTTTTTCTCCCATTCTTGTACTTACTGCTACTTTATAGATATAAAGCCACCTATATTGACCATGCCCCCTAGTGGGGTACAAAACGTTGGGTAATTAATTTGCATGTTAAAAGGCGTAACCCTACAGTCAACCAATACTACTGGTATTGAAATGGAAGTTTCATTTCGGTTCCATTTTTCAGTACCTGACACTGAATAAAACAACACACTGCCATGAAATGTGCTAGTCCTATTACACTGTCAACCAAGGGTAAACTAACAATTGAGAAAGTGGAGAAATATTACAGGGTTCTGGTGACATTAGTGTGAAGGATAGTCATCTCTTCTCAACTGTGGACTCTTAGGTTTAGGTAATGTAGGATTTTATTGCATTGTTTTCTAGAAGGTGCTGTTTGCCTGGTGTGCCTTCAACAGAATCTGTTCTACACCAGTTGTATTTCAGTTTAATTTATTGTGTGTTCTTTTCTACTATTCCATTTCATTAAACGTTTTATATATTTAACCTTTTTTTACAGAGAGATATTTAATGACCATTGATGAGTTTTGCAAACAAATACCAGTCACAAAATGAATGACCAGGGATGTGTGTTGCAAACAATAAATACAAGTCACAGTATGCATCTGTGTACCTGGATAACTATATTTTATTATCACCAAAACATTTGGATTATTTGATGTTGTTGCCAATGGAAAAAGAATGCTAACCGGGGGCAAAGACAATGGTAGAAAAGTGCCATAGGTTAATCGCAAATGCATGGTCAAGTTCAACTATTGTATGAGTCCCCTTGTGTATCTATATAGTTTTAGCTTAGCTACTTACTAGCTGACTTCCTAAGTTACTAGCTAGCTCAGCACGCTAAATTGCATATACATGTAGCTAAACCAGAGAAAGAAAGATGATTTAAAAAATGTCCATTTAAAAAACATACCACTATACTTACGTCTCCTTTCTTCCACATCTTACCTCTCGTTTCTATGCTGTGCCCCCAATTACTTTGATCTATTCATAGTAGCCTACCTACACAACGGCAGCCAGAAAATCTCAACCCATGTACTATCAACTGGCGCACTCACTCGACTCACCCAGCGTCCACACCTGCGTCCACACATTGTCTTCATTCATCAATATTAACTAACTCATAAAAAATCTTGAGTTTTATATTTATAATAATTAAAACTACATCAAGATTGATTGCCCCCATATAAATTACATATTTTTTTAAAGCGCAGGTGGGGGGGCGCCCTATCGGTGCCTCCCAGCAGATGGCGCCCTAGGCGAAATACCCCTGGAGCGTGTGAGGCAGCAGATATCTGTACCAACCTAAACCACTTACAGTTTTTCTCAGTCGCTTTGGTGCATTTTTCACATCATCCCTAACGTACAAAATAGTAAGGGCATTTCTCAAAGCGATTTGTACAAACAGCATTACACAATGGATATGTTGCTAAAGCTAGTAATTCACTTAAAATCCTCAGTACATCTCTCAAAAGTAAATATGCACGTCACTGAACGTATCAGTGGTAATAAAAAGGTGGTCAAAATGTTTAGTCACGTTGTCAATGTAACTGTGTACTTTGTCAGTATTACCTGATGAAAATTTAGGCTACAGTTTGGATGACAGTTACTGTATTGAAAATGCACAAAGCTGCACTTCTTCAACAGTACTAATTTACATTCTGTATGTGGGTTACTGATTGAAAGAGACTGGACAGGATTTCGTTTTTCACAGCTTGTACTAGTGCTACTGTATGAAAGGAAAACCCAAAATAAATAATAGTAAGAAAAAGACAAGGGGCACAAAGGGAAAAAAACATAATTAGTTAGAAACCCAGGAAACACCACTAAGGCAAAACGTTGCACGCAGCACTGTTCTAGTGCTCTCTCTACACATCCACTGTTCTAGTGCTCTCTCTACACATCCACTGTTCTAGTGCTCTCTCTACACATCCACTGTTCTAGTGCTCTCTCTACACATCCACACGTTCCTGTCTGTCAGCCCACATATTCTCATCCACATCACACCGGATATTTTCCCTTGCAATGCAACATGGAAAGAATCTTTTGGAATTCCTTATCCAACCTTTGCAGGCGTCTACTGTAATGTCCTCACATGCTGCATCCATGGCAGCCAGTAGGGTCATCTGTGTTGTGGTCTGTCTATATATGCTTGCCAATTGAGGGTTCATGAGATGCACCTTTGAGACATTTTTGATAATTGGTTGAACTAACACTTTACATTCCCTTCATTAGTGAAGGTCATGATTCATCTGCACGATTCATCAATTCAGGCTTTTTTACAAAAGGTCTCATAGAAATGTGTAAAAATATGCTTGTCAGTTTCTGACAAATAGTTCAACAATTTTGCATGTAATGACTTCTGAAAGGAACTAATGCCTAAATGTTTTGAGGGGTCAGACTATTCCACAGAGAACCATCTACTATATTTTGATCAACATGACATGAGCAATTGAAAATGTAGATAACAGCTGACACTTGTACATAATCAATTGCAATGTGTACAAAAGCAATTGCAATTTGTTCAAAAGAATGAGAAATTGCTTTCATGATGTGCACATGTGACTACATGATGTGGAATTTGTACAAGTAGTATCAAGAATTGCACTTGTGATCTAAGAAATGCACCAAAGTGACTGAGAAAAATTGTAACTGGGTGCAAAATGTTGGTGATAACAATATCATACAACATATTTAAGGAATTTAAATATGTAATGGGATACAGTCTACCAGGAAGTGCTTGACTTTAGTGTAGCTAATATTGTTTGGCAGGTTGGTAACCGGAGAAAGCACCTACCCTTACTTGGTAAGCAAAGGGAGAGCTATAATGGAGGTGTAATCAAGATATCTGCTGTAGACATAGAAACAGAATGAATAAAAAGGCCATCGAATTGTTTGGCATGGTCATTCGATTAGTACACAACACAACAAAATGGCAATGGTTGTTAGTTGTTTCGGTGACAACACTTTTCATGGTGGAGGTGAGCAAGCTATCGATATAAAGGGAGTTCTTTTTTTAAAGTAGTTTACCAATATAGCATTTTTTAGCCTGGATAACCTTTTTTACTGTTATTGTCAGTAAAAAGAATGAAACATTATATTGTTATGTTTTGTGCTTTACTGATAAACAATTAAGGTGGAAATTAAAGGTTTTGGGTTTACTGTATTCTGTTGATGTTGAAATGGATTTTTAAAAATATGGTATCGAAAAAAGTATCGTTAACTGAGGTATCGAAATTGGCACCGGATCAAAAGATTTTGAAAGATGCCCAGCCCTATGTATAGTATATGTTTTGATTAAAACACTTTACTGTGTTTATGTTTGTAGGTTGTGTGTCTTTTTGTCATTTCACTTTAGGTGATATTTAGCTAGCAATCACTAGATCTATTTTAAGGAAAGCTTAATTGCTAATTCAGCTTTGTTAACACTTGGTAAAAGAGAATAACAATGCCAGCCTCCACATATCCAGTCAGTGAAAAACCAACGGTCCCCATTTTTTTTTCTTGCCAGTTGCCTCGGGGCTAAAGCACTGTGACAAACCTGATCACGCCCAAACGTCCTGTTTAAAGGCATGGCAGTATCTACTTCCCAGACCCAAAATATGGGGTGTGATTTAATGACAGTTTGCATGTAGTCATAAAACAAACTGAAACAAAGCATTGTAACCTCCCTTGAGACATTCCCACCAACGTAGCCACTGAACCGGACTGTTGCTTTGTTTGATCTGTTAAGACTTCTAGAAAATAACATGGAATGCATAATAGGTTGGCTTAGGTACTTGTGTTGGTGGACTAACAGCTGTTAGTCTAAAGGCTCAGTACTCCAAATAAAGTAAAGAAACCTTCATTGGTCTCACAAGCCTCGAAAATAAAAATGTTGTCCCTTCAAAACAGCAGTTGTTCACAAAGTATCAGTTGAGTTTGCATACCTTTTCAGATTCCTGCATGCATTTTTCGACACGATCTGTAAACTTGCGGACCTCTTCCTGGGATTTTGTGGTGTCAGCCTTGGCATGTGTCTCGCGGGTCAAAGCAGTCTTCTCCTCCTTACGAGCCTGGTGGTACCTCTTCTTTGACATATCCACCTTCGACAGATAAATTAATCTCTTATCATCATCAACAACATCAACAACAACATAAACAACAACATTAACAACAACATCAACAACAACAACATCATCAACAAATGAGCATCATTGGGGGGATCCGCGTGGCATAGTGGGCTAAGTCGCTGCATTGCAGGACAGTCTACGTCATGATGGTCAATGGTTCAAGCCTGGCTACGTGTTTTCTGACTTTCCCCGGATCTCCTGCATAAGGTAGCGCAAAATTGGCATAGCACCGCCTGGGATTTGGGTTAGATAAATCATTATCTATCCTGCCACGTTGCTCTCCAGTGACTGATCAGGCACCTGTATGTTCAATCACTGAAGTATGTGAACGTAATCATCCTGTGCATGATCCGACTTAAGGCTTCCGTGTTGGATGAGCAGTGCAGAAAGAATCGGCAGTGGGAGACATGTGGTTGGATGAACCATGTGCGGACCCCTTGCCATCCCACAGATCTGTTTAAGGAGTTGCGGAGCTGCCGACAAGGCTGTGTCAGTGGGAATTAGGAAGCGAGGAAATTTGAAAAATAAAAAATATATACCAATGTGTTATTGGTTATTCAGGGGTTAGCGATGACAAGAGTCACTCACGTCTTTCAATTTTCGGACCCAGGGTTTCTGTGCCTTGCGGAACCCCTCGTCTGCTTCCTTCGTCTCACGGAACCCTCCGATCATCTGCTTGTGGAAGGAGTCTTTCTGCCAGGTACGAACCTTCTCGCTGTCTTCCACAATGAGGTGCTCCTTCAGTTCCATGTGGATTTCACTCAGCCGATCGGCAGCATTCATGAAGGCGTGCCACGCCTTCTCCAGGGTACCATACTGAGGTCCTTGGAGAATTAAAATCAGAATAATGGTCACTTTTCTGTTTCAGTTGGAATTGAAGTGTAGTAGAGCAGTGGTTCTCAAACCTCCTGTGGATTATATATTTCATATATTTACATTTTTTACATTTCTTTTGGGGGGTATTTTTACTTTCATTTGACACATAAGTAGGAAGCAGATGCTAGGGAGACTGGACTGTAAATAAAACATGTGGGAAGGGCACAAACAGTTAACTGAGCAGAGGCTCAAACCCCCTGTTCCGCAGCTTAGACCCCTAAAACCAACCCCGGCACTCTGCTAACATGTATACTCACCTTTCTCCAGCACACCCCTCCACTTCTTTGCCCAGTCACCCAGCTGTTGGGAATAGCTCTTCTCAATCTTGGCTCTCTCTGTGAAACAGCTCACCAGCTCATTGCACAGCTTGTGGCCATCATCAATGCGCTTTACAGTCCTTTTGTAATTGCCCGGCTAGGTAAGAACAGACAATATAATTGTTTCAGATGGATCTGCCAAAATTATAGCCAACCTCTAAACGCAGAGAGCCTATGAACATCTGGCCAATTTTCTGAGAAGGCCTCAGCAATAAATGTCAGGCTTGAACTGTGCTTATTCTGGTGACTGATGCAGACGTTCATGAATCCAACAAAACCTGATATTTCAATTACTCAACAAGTTAGCAGTCTGTCAACATAGCTGGCCAAAGTCAGACGATCGATGTTTAAATAAGAATGCCATGAGCCAGGAAGAAATACAATAGAACCACAGAAATAAATAGAATTCAGAACCCCTTAAAGGCCCAATCCAATCAATCAGACAATCAATTTTCCTTGTTTATTAATAAATTATTAAATAAAAACAAATTGTATAAGATCTTTGGATTTTAGACCATTTAGTTAGAGTGGTATTGTTGCCAACTGCACAATGTCACATCTAAATTGATTATAGTAGAACAATGACTGCTCAGTTAGGTAAGGGGTGGTGCTTCAGACCATCCAATCAGGTCTGTGTACATAATACAAGGCCATGTTAGCTAGGATCAATATTATTTTAGGCAACTTCAAAATGACTGATCTAGAAAATACTTTGCATCATAAATAATAAGTCAGTATTTACAAATCAGTTAGTGAAAATGTACCTATGATACACTGAGTTTTTTGTTCCTCTTGAACAAGGCAGTAAAAATAATAAGAAATGGGGGACTTTTGTGCAGTTAAATACTGCTGCTTCTTTCCCTCATAGCAAGTGATAACTTGATAAGGCAGGCTAGAGGGAGAGACAAGGAAGACAGTCTTGTAGCTTAGCCATGGAAATATGAAATCCACAGGGACTCATTATGCATGTTGTCCTTTAGCATTTCTCATGAAGAGCTTTCCAGGCAAACTGGCAGACTGCCAGTGTGGGCGGTCCTGTAGTAGTCCTTCTTCCACACCAGACAGTTGAGCTCCATGGGGTTGGCAGGACTGTGGTTGGGTGTAAAGCATTGGGCTTACCTCCCAGAAGCTTTCGTAGCTCCCGACGTCTCGCACGTCTCCATTGGAAGACATTTCGGGTTGGCCTTTACAGCACAGAATGATGGCGGCTGTCTGTTAAACTGAAGAGAGAACAGCGTGTCAGACCAACTGACGCCTGTACTGCACATTTGAACACAGCTGCATTGACAACACACTCAAACTTCCCAGATTTAACCAGAATGGTGGAAATGCACCAAAAGACGCAAGCAGTAACTACCACGGCATCAGTAGGGCTGGGTAAGATGCTGCCCTACTTGGCAAGCATCCCTGAAACAAATTCCAGAGCAGAAAAAAGGTCAAAAGACACTGCAGTTAATTAACTTCACTCAGACCCTGCTAACTTTCACATCTTTCTTGACCAGTCAAACCACGGCTCCACACCAGATGACATTTCTGAGTCACCTGGCATTGCTCCACAGCTCCTCCTAACAGAGCTTATGCCTGCGAGCTAACGTCCACCCTGAACGCATAATCCAGTAATCTCTTAGGGTTGGGAGATGAGCAGGGCAGGAGAGCGATAAGTAGAGCAGAGCAGTGTCGGCTTTACCTCGGAGAGCGTGTCTCAATTTGGGAGGGTTGAGCTGAGGCAGAGACAAGCTCGGTCTAGCCAGGCTGGGTGGGGCTGGACTGGGTGAGTTAAGATAATGAGGCCCTGTCATCCAGGCCCACCCACCAGCACAACTACAGTCAGCCGTATTACCAGCAAGTCTTTATCTAATTCCTACCAATTAGCTGATATCAAATATTTTCTTTGAGAGCGAAGCCACTCCCAGCAGTGACTCATCGATATTCACTCTGGCAGAATGGGCAATTCAGAAAAGAGCTCACTCATGAATAACCAACCAAAAAGGTCATTTTAGTCAATAATGAGCTAGGTGAAAAGTTTCTCAACAAATGATCCCTGTACAGAGCTCACAGGACCCTATACATCCACATCCCTTCATTCCATTCCTGATTATTTTAGCTGGTGGTGCCAAGGTCACCCTACTTCCTTTCACAGACACAACAAGCGTGGAAGGAAGACGGAGATTCGAGAAAACAATAATTACCAAGGCTATGTTGATGGTGACTCCATGCTGCTAAAACCTAAGCTGCCCCGTCAACTGGAAAGGGAATACGAATTAAAATAATTCTCTGCAAATGTATTTTGCTGCCTCCTTTTTATGAACTTTAGCAGAGCAAATTACCTGTGGATACTTTAGGCAATGCCATTATTGTTAAAATGAACACAGGGGACGCATCCACAAGGGAAGATGAAATTAAAATGAAACAGCAACAAGCAACGTTTTCCTTAGAATAGCCTAGCCTTGCCAGATGTCAGCCAGGCTGAGTTAGTGTTACATAGATGGCAATGCCTTTGCAATATAATTGTGCAATATAATTCTGCACACAGATTACTATAGTGGAATAAAGCATGATGGATAGACTGCTTTTGTAAGGAAGACAGATTTTGGACCTATAATATCCTAGGTTTTACTCCAGGGGAGGCGACAGCGGAAAGTATGTGAGCAGCAGAGGCATTTCCCACCAACAAGCCAAAACAGGAACCACTACGCCAGCCTTGCGTCAGCAAAAACATGCTAATTGAGAAGTAAATCTCTCTGTCTCATTTTAAGAGGGGCAACATTGAGTGCTGGGTTATGCAGCCTTAAACAGTGATTGAGGCTTAGAGCTAGGTAGAGTAAACTCGGAATGACCAGGGGAAAAACAACAATGGAGGATTCAGTAGGAGTCAATTCATAGACCAGCTGAGAGCATAAAAAATGTCTGCAGCTAGAGCCAATAAATTCAGCAGTTTCCTACATTTATAGTTCTGGGGATTCCTTTTATGACAGAAATTTACAACAGTGACATATAATTAGCAACCATGTCCAGAGAAGTCAAAATAGCATACAAGGACCTTTAGGGTTTACTGGCTGACTGAACCAAGTGTCAGGTCCTGGGAAGGAAACTAAAATGCCCAACACTGGCAACAGATAAAAACATAAATAATCAAATTTCCTGCAATTACACACGTTGCCATGGGGCAGATATTTTCGTTTGTTGCAGCGTCAATGTTAATATCCTGCAATTGTAAGAATTCTACACATTTTTCCATAGGGCAGAGAGAGAAGCATGTACTTTAATAATTTTATTACAATTAATTTATAAAAATAATATGTAATTCATGAAGATCAGGAAGTACAATGGATAACAATGTCTCTACAGATGAACAATATTACATTACTGTATATTAGTCATGTCAAGTCAAGTTTATTTATCATGTGCATCGAATAACATACATCATCCCATACAGAGAAATTATTTTTGACACGGCACGGCGATTCTATGCAGTGGGCTTAAAAACAAGAATTACAACAATATAATAGTTTTAAAATAATAATGGCAATAGTAATATTATACACCTTCTAAAGTTATTCCACATATTCCTTTGCCACAACAATGTATATTAACTGATTGGTAATGTTAATCTGGCAGCGGACCCGCAGAGTACCTCAGCAGAACCTGTATAGTACCTCAGCAGACCCCATATAGTACCACAGCAGACCCCGTATAGTACCACAGCAGACCCCGTATAGTACCTCAGCAGACCCCGGATAGTACCTCAGCAGACCCCGGATAGTACCTCAGCAGACCCCGGATAGTACCTCACCAGACCATGTATAATACCTCAGCAGACCCCATAGGGTACCCCAGCAGATACCGCATAGCACCTCAGCAGAACCCACATAGCACCTCAGCAGAACCCGCATAGCACCTCAGCAGAACCCGCATAGCACCTCAGCAGAACCCGCATAGCACCTCAGCAGAACCCGCATAGCACCTCAGCAGAACCCACATAGCACCTCAGCAGAACCTGTATAGTACCACAGCAGACCCGGTATAGTACACCTCAGCAGAACCCGTATAGCACCTCAGCAGGACCTGTATAGTGCCACAGCAGACCCCGTATAGTACACCTCAGCAGAACCCATATAGTACTACAGCAGACCCCATATAGTACCCCGTATAGTACCCCAGCAGAACCAGCATAGTACCTCAGAAGAACCTGTATAGTACCACAGCAGACCCCATATGGTATCTCAGCAGACCCCCTTAAGTACGACATCAATGTGACAGTCAATGTCACAGACTAATTCAAAATCTGGAGCGGAAATGATTCAATATGGAATTTAGAGATAATATACTGCATGAAGGGGAATCAAACAGAAGGCTTTGCCACAAGCAATCGCTGCAGAAATCACAAGGATTAAGAGCATTGCTGAAAGCAGAGCTCCCATCTAGAACATAAACAATACATAGTTCAGTAGATCACATTTGTAAACATAACATACTGCAGAAACACACCTGTGATACAGTGATTTTTTGGGTTGAAGATTACTCATAGATTACATTCCTTTTTTTTAAACCATATACAAATCAAAATAAAATGTTTGAAGAAAAATAATACAAATGAAAAAACTCTACAATGTTTATTATAAACAGGAACCCTGACACTTGAAAGTACCCAGCCCCTACATGTTTGAAGTGAGTGCAAAAATGTCCGGATATGCTTTGCAGCACCAGACCATGTGCTACAGGTTTTTAATGTGTCACAGGATGTTTATGTTCCACCGGTCTCTGACTTTGTTTAGGCAGCACGCTCCATTCCTCCAGATCACTGAGGGACTGAAATGTGTCTGTTTCAATCTCTGGGAGATTAAATCCCACAAACTGACAGAACACAGTCCGTCCTGTAAAGGACGTGGGCCGAACCACGCTAAACCCTCTGTAGAAAAAGCTGCCCATTTGTCGAAGTTGGCACCAGCTGGAAACCAGTATTCATCACCTAGCTGGCCACTGGATGAACAGTAGAGACGGGATGAAACTGGAAACCAAATTCACATTCTGAACCCATTATGGAAGCGTTCACCCCGTCTGCCCCCTCACATTTAGATGTGGCGCTGAGAACACAACAATAAGCATGTGGAACCAGTTTCCATTGCTTAGACACACAACTACAAACATGTAAGCAAGCCCAGTGAAACACAGACACGTCACCTTCCAGCTGGATTAGTACATGACTAAAGAAATAGAAAGAGTGAGGACAGTGCAGAGCTGGTTGTCTAGTTGTTATGCTCCTGGGTTAGACACTATATTACTCCTCTCCCTGCCGGAGATCAGAGTTCAGTTCCCTACCCCTACCTGTCTATGTATGTCTCCACCTATTCCAAAAACAAATAATAAATCCCAAAATGAAACAGAAATAGAAACATTAACACTTCCTGGATTAAGGTTGTTTGATAAACTGGTACTGACTAAGCCCAATATTTTAAAATGGTACTATACTATCATTTTACATAATTCTATACTACATTAAAAACATATGGCCCTATTTTAACAATCTGAAACGCAAGTATCAAACGCGAAACGCAAGTTACATTGTGGGATGGTCCTGGGCGCTGTTGCTATTTTACCGGCTGGATAAATTATTCTTGCGCCCGACGCAAATCTAAAATGCTAGGTCTAAAGTAGCTTTATTGGTCATAGGTGTGGTTTGGGCGTAACGTGCAATAAACCAATCAGAGCGTCATCTCACATTCCATTTAAGACCAGGCGCGCTTATTCCATGGCGGATTGCTATTATAACGGCGATTTGCTATTGGTTTTTCTTGTTACAAAATGTAAATAAAGAAATGTCACGAGACATAGCCTACTTTTGATGTTTTGGACTCATTCTCACTGAATCACGAGGTTATGAATGCATGGTAATATTTTTGCAATGTAGTCTAACATTAGACCGAGATTACTCTTCTGTCAAAAAAGCTTTCCTCTCCCGTTCTGCATTTCTGGGCATTTAAGTTAAGTGCAAACGGCACATGCATTTCAACATCACGTCTCCTGAAGCCCTCTAATATTTCCTAATTAACGTCATCAACAGATCCATGATTCATGGAAATGTTGCTTAAAAGACAACTAGCCACAAAGAATGCTGCGACTTGAGTAGTGTAGTACCTGTTCTATCCCAACACCTGACGCGCATTTTCAGTGTGCCAAATGTTCGTTTAGGCTACACTGCGTGTTTGTGTGTGTTTTTGATTAAACAGCATTTTACGCACTTGCTGGCATCATAAATTGTCATCATTAACGATGTCTTTAACGAATAGCCGTTGTCCCCTTCACAGCCACCCATCAATGGGGGATTCCTCATGGCAAAGTTGCCATAAATGAGTCGTGGCTTGAACCTGAGTAATTCTGAGTAAAGACATGGGTGATTTTACTATTAGCATCACAAATTACGTGCGTATACTTGTTGATTGAATGGGTTTCCTTTGAGGTATATCAGTGCAAATAAGTCATTATGAATAATTTGAGTAAATGTGTACACTAGATGTATACCATTTTTTTAAAATTTTTGGAAACCACAATGACTTCCTCGTGTGGTAATATTTTTCCTAATATGTATTGCAATAATAAAGAACTGCTGCATTTGTGTAGATGAGAGGAGCAAAGTTTATGCGCGTTGTGCACACGCTACATTATGGTTAAGCATGCACCCTTAAAATAGCATATTAATAACACGCCACTGACTTTAAACCAGGTTTTTCCTGGTCAGTGGCGGAATTGTTTTCAGGAACTGCAAGATAGCACCAGGGAACGTTTGCGCCGGAACACGCCTCTTCTTTTCGCTGAACCGCCCAACGAACGCAAGTTCATTCCCTAATTTACTGACGCGCGTCTGTGGAGGGAAAAGTCCCATATGCGTCGGGTGCAAGATAGGAATGATAGCTACATGCATTTGTGTAAAAAGTCAATTGTGCTTGGAGTAAGATAGGGCCCACAGTGTTAAAAAATGCAGCTTGCTTTTCATTGGAAGGAAAGGAGCAAAATGGTTGGCAACATCATATCCACTAAAAAACAAATGCTGTGACTTTAAGGATGGGCTTGCCCGTGAGCATGTGTGTCTGAGGGGGAGAGAGAAACCAACTGCTTAGAGAATGGCAGTGGTGCGCAAAAGTCCTTATGAAAAAGCAGGGGGATCACAGTAAATATGGAAGTACTTCGCTTACAAGCATAATGAGAAAGGGGAACCCCAAAACATTGCAGCTTTAGTTTTTAAAAGATGCTTCAAAGTTTTTCTCACAAACAGTGGCAAGACTAAACCTCTCAAAGCACGTGTCTGACAACCACACTGATCTTTTCAAGGACTTTAAAACACGACATGCGTGATAACAGATTAAAAGTTTAGATACAAATATCTTGATGGTTAAATAACTTCACCGTAAAAGCGCATATATTTTTTATTTTCCTCCCTTCCCACAAACCCTGCCTTATCAGCAGCTCCGCAACTCCTTGGACAGATCTGTGGGATGGCGAAGGGTGCACCCATGGTTCATCCAACCACGATTTATTTTGGAACTGCGAATCCACCGCGAAGCCTTTAGTCGTATCATGCAGTGCAAAACGTTTGCATACCTTTGGAGAATTGGTAATAGATGTACCATTTTCAAAGAACAGGGGTCTGCATGGCGTAGTGGGCTAAGGTGCTGCATTGCAGGACAGTCTACGTCATGATGGTCATGGGTTTGAGCCTGACCATAGGTTCTCTGACTTTCCCCGAGCCTCCTTCATGAGGGAGAGCAAATTGGCATAGTGCTGCCCAAGATTTGGTTAGATAAGTCATTATCTAAACTACCATGTCACACTCCAGTGACTCCTTTCTACTGTTCAGATTGGGCACCCGTAAATTCAATAAATTCAAGTAAAGTCAGTGAACGTAACCATCCTGTGCATGATCCGACTAAAGGCTTCCGTGTTGGGTGAACAATGAGAAAAGAATCAGTGGCCCGAGCGACATGTGGTTGGATGAATCATGTGAGAATTTACCAGCCACAGCAGAGGCCTGCAGGATAAATCTTTATAAAATCGAAATCTCGATTCACCCCTGTTCCCAATTTAATTTTAAATGACTTCCGTTCTAATTTTTTTTTTTAAATTCCTTGCACAGACATGTTCAAGGAGTTCACAGAGAGCCTGTTATCAGGGCCAAATTTAGTTCAATGTAGTATGTCACTATTTTTGGTAGCCTACTG
The DNA here is from genome assembly GCA_016801145.1 of Umbra pygmaea. Lineage (NCBI taxonomy): Eukaryota > Metazoa > Chordata > Actinopteri > Esociformes > Umbridae > Umbra > Umbra pygmaea. The sequence continues at coordinate 22,723 of JACXGM010001742.1, read as the reverse complement.
TACACTTAAATGTTCTTTATTCATTGAAGCCGCAATGTTTACAGGCTTGTGCTGATGTGCAATGTGCTATAGGTGCCAAAAAAATATCTATATTTGGTACTGGCAATTTGTTTTTTCATGATTCATATGTGCAATAAACATTACACTTCATGAGAAAAAAACGTGACAAAGAACTGTGATATCAATTCAAAGCAAAAAATCGCGATTCATCTTTTTTCCCGAATCGTGCAGGCCTACCACAGCACTAGTTAGCTAGCAGATTAGCTATCAGGTGAAAAGTCTGACCTCAAGGTGCAACATCACTTTGACATGAGTTGCATCACATCTAGCCCTGACCGGATTTGAGTGGCACATCGACAGTGAGCTCTTTATCTCACAAATGCAGATAATAGCTTAACAAGCTCAATAAGGTTAAGAACAGTGAATTTTTTTTTTCCTTGGCGTGGCGGCAGTATTTTTGCCGTGATGCAATGCCACAGTAAAATGAATGGTCAGATACATTGTTAATATGTTTAGGAAATAAAAATGTTATTTATGAGACATTATTGGTTGTAAGTGATTTGCTGTGGAATCAATAGAGAGGAACCAAAATAATTATCTGTAGTATCGGTACCAAAATCAAGTCAAATGTTGAAATTGGAACAACCCTATACTAGATAGACAATGTACGAGTACAAAAACTAAAATATAAGTACAAAGCACCAGTGTCTTCTTAGGATGGTATCCATGCCAACCGGGTAAGGAAAGGAACACTGGCTTCTGACTTCCAAAATTGGTTTAGATAAAGGAGGAGCCAAGTGCTCATAAACCACACTGGAAACTTGTAGTCATTAATCTAATTAATGTATACGAGGCATGAGCAGTCTGATTATTATTTATTTTATTGAAAGTGCAATTTAAAGTCAAAGCAAGCAGTCATCCTCTGGAAAGAGCAGATATAATATAGGGCAGGCCTCCCTTGAAAGACAAGGTGATATTCCCGCAGACTTTCAAATGATAGTGTTGCTACAACACAGAATACTTGTTTAGACAACAAAGGGAAAACTAAATCTTGCTTACCAGTGTAAACTACTCAGTTCTAAACCAGCTGATTAACAACTCTTGTGGAGAAATGCTTCACATATTCTAATGATCAGATCAAGATTTTGCACGTTTTGTGAATCACGGCAGAGGTTACAAATATGACTAGGTAGATTACAGTGTCAAATGAAAACAGCCTATCCCAAAATGGTCAGACAGACTAACCCAAGCAAAGAAGTGAGGTGGTGTTCTCTTGTACAGACATTACATGCATCAACCAATGGTTAACCAATCCAATTTATTTTATAAAGCCCTTTTTAAAACAGCAGTCATCACAAAGTGCTTTGACGTAAATGCAAAATACCATTCCACATGTAACAAGTGCCGTTGGGCGTCAGCCTAGAGCAGAGAAACTAGCCTTGACACTTTCCGGATGTTTCCCTGACAAACTGGTTTATGCATTTAGTAGTTAAATTACAACAATGATACTGTTTATAGAAGTGAGAAATAAGGATGAGACATCAAATAGGGGTTTATCAAACCCAGAGCTACAATGGGTCTGAGGCATCCATAAGGGGTTAAAGTCAAGACCCGCCCCTGGATAGACAATACTTTCCATCATTTAAAAAAAAATGTTCCATACTGTCTGATACATTGGCAAAGCAGCAAACCTATAAAAAAGACTCCCAAATTATTATTAGTACCCTTAATTAATATTAAAATAATTACGTATCAATAATGACTAATGCCTGCAGTATACTTAACGCTCCCGACCGGGCGTGACGTCACCAAAGTGACGTCAAAATGCTTCTAAGTATGTAGATTTATATGACGTCAAAGTGACGTCAAAATGACCTTGGCCAGGTCGGGAATCTGTAGTATATTGTGCGCGAAACAGAAAAGTGTCAACGTTTTGTGATTTAACGGTAACCAAATGATTCTTTGCTTTTCAGAGTTCTAAATCAAAGCTATGCCAATGAAGGAATTAGATTCATGTAGTATTTTGAATGTAGACTAAGCGATCTTAGGTAGACTAGATGCATAAAGTAAAGAGCATGGTGGACAGGTTTCCACTACAACTGTGTCAATGCAACTTAAAACTTAGCCTCTTACTTTGTCTTGTGGCAACGACACAAACAGAATGAAGCAAACCTGTGGACATGCTTTGTGTGAGCTGAAGTTTCCTGGGTTGTAGATGTAACAGTTGCAAGAAACCTAGGCAAGAATTACAGGAATCTAGCTTGCATTCTCTTAAGATAACTCATACGACGCAGTTATTAGATAAAACTAGATTGTATTCTTTACAACATAACATCTACGAATCAGTTATAACATTAGATGCTGTATAAACAATGGTGATCCAAAAAGAATTAAAGCAGAACGTGTCATATAGAGCAACAACAAAAAAGGAACACAAACATAAAACTAATACTACATTCTTAAATTGCATAGAAGCTGAATAAGACTTACCCAAGATGCAATGAAATGAAAGCAAATGAGGTTGGAGAAGTCCCTGTTCAGGAATGTGGCTTTCTCTGTGGACCTGGAATACAAAGTCAATGAATGAGACCTGAAGATGACCGGGCAGAGAGAGAACAGCGTGGGGTGTACCACTCAGGACCAGAGCATGACTGGGTTTGGACGGTGCTCATTATAAGTCTTAGGTCTACAAGGTGACACATTCTGAATCAGACAGAGAAATGCCACACATTAGAAGCTGTGGAAAAACAATGATGGGTGAAAAGATATGCAGTCTGCAGGTCATGGGGGAGACCCTCCAACTACGAATGGTCACGATGACAAACATTACAAGTCTAAAATAACCTGCAAAGAATTAAATAACAGAAGGAATCTGTTGCAAAGCTATTTAGTGTTGGAACGTCAGCCCTAATATTATAATACTAACCCGAGGATGCTTAGCTGTACACGTGGGCATTGGAGCCATTTTACACTTTAAAAAAATATTTGTTTGGACCCCCCCACTTTTACCATGTGAAACTTCAGCACTTTAGTCTATCCACTCAGCGTTCACCCGACCACCACCAGATTGCCCCCCCCCCCTACATTAGACATGCTTCCTACACCCGTGGCTGAACAAGATTATCTATCCTGCCATGTTGTTCTCCGGCAACTCCTTGTGTCCAGATGGGAGGCTTAAAAATTCAATCGCAAATTCTGTGCATGATCTGATTAAGGCTTACATGTTGGATGAGCAGTGCGAAAAGAATTGGCGGCTGGGCGACATGTGGTTGGATGAACCATGTGCGCACCCCTCACCATCCCCCTCGATCTTGCAAAGGAGTAGTGGAGCTGCCAACAAGGCAGGTTTAGTGTGAATTGGGAATGGAGAAGAAAAGAAAAAAACTGTACTTTATTAATGTATCAATGGAGCCAACCAAAAATCATTTCTTTGTTAAATTTAGAATCAACATCTTCCAAATTAAGGTTTAACAATCAATGGCACCTTTAAATATTATTGTAAATAACATCTACCAAAATTATAACTTTTTGAAAACTACAAAAAACAAAACTATGTTTTAGGATTAGTAAACGTAAGGAACTAACATATTGGATCCAGGGGTTGAAAACATCAACTTAAATAATACCAAATACAGATCATAGTATAAGAGCAAATCTACATTTCACCACTAGCAAATAATGCATATGATGAAAAAAATTATGTGTATTTTTGGAAATTTGTTATATTGTGCCTGTATTGCTTGTGTTCAGTAAAATATATAAAAAATAATTTGAAAACACTATAAAAAGTAAAATTTGGGCTGGCAGGACGAATGAATGGAAAGTTACATAGTGCAGATTTAATCCATGAATTAAATTTAACTTACTGATATTAAAATAAGTTAAGGAACAATATTGAGCAAATGACATCACTTCCTGTTCCACTAGGGTATAAAAATGTGGTAACATGCTTTCAGTATCCCTTTGTCATCCAACAACATGAAGAAAGCAAAAGAACTGGCAGTTCAAAAGAGATAGATGGCCTTAGACCTTCATATATCTGGTAACAGCTACACGAACTTCCACAAACAATTGATTATACCACTGAGCACTGTCAGGGCAATTATTAGAGTTTGAAAGATATGGAACTGTTGAAAACCTCATGGGTAGAGGATGCATATGCATTTTGCCCATCCGGATAGGGAGAATGGTGAGAGAAGCAACCAAAGCCCCGATAACCACTGTGAAAGAATTGCAGGCTTTGGTGGTGACTTGGGGTCACCAGGTTTCAAAAAGCACCATCAAAAACAATCACTGCCTCTTTGGAAGGGTTGCCAGAAGAAAGCATTTTCTGACCCCAGGACACAGCTGCAAGCGCTTGGAGTTTGCTGATCAAAAGTTTGCATAATCTTGAATACTGGTAGACAATTTGCATTATTCTACAAGAAAGCTGCGCATGGGATGCTCTTGGACCTTCCAGCATGACAATGACCTTAAGCACAAGGCAAAGTTGACCCTCCAGTGGATACAGCAGAAAAAGGTGAAGGTTCTGGAGTGTCCATCACAGTCTCCTGACCTTAATATCATTGAGCCACTCTGGGGAGTCCTCAAACATGTGGTTTATGCAAGATGACCAAAGACATTGCATGACTTGGAGGCATTTTGCCAAAATGAATGGGCAGCTATACTAGCTGCACAGAGCTGGGCTGTGAGCACAGATCCCACTAGAGGACTTCAGGCCTTCATGCCACCCTCGTGGAGTCTGTTTCTTACAGTTTGGTTAGAAACATTCACACCAGTAGCCTGCTGGAGGTCATTTTGTATAACTCTGGCAGTGATCCTCCTCTTACTCCTCGCACAAAGGAACAGATACCGGTCCTGCTGCTGGGTTGATGCCCTTCTACGGCCCTGTCCAGATCTCCTCATGTAATGGCCCGTGTCCTGGTATCTCCTCTATTCTCTTATCATTGTACTGGAAGACACAGCAAACCTTGTTGCAACGGCACGTATGAATGTGCCATCCTGGAGGAGCTGGACTACATGTGCAACCTGAATGGGCTGCAGGTACCACCGTACGTAAAAAAACATACTGTTTTTGGGTGGTTGTCTTGCTGTTGCCTCTCCAGTGCACCTGTTGTCACTTTAATTTGCACCAAAACAGCTGACAATGATTCACAATCACTTATGCTTCCCGACTGCACAGATTGATATTGTTGAAGTTTAATTGACTTGGTGTTAAACTGTGATGATTGCGTGTTCTCTTAATTTTTCTGAATAGTGTATTTTTTTATTCTCTTGATTAACTGTTTTGCTAGTGTCAATGAACAAACAACAAAGTTAAAATAAAATGATTAATATGCCAGCAAACACAACACACCAGAAACTTGAATCTCAAAAGCCAGTGGTGCCCTGATCTTTAAGGTTACACGGATTACCTCTCAAATCTCACAAAAAACCCAACCTCCTCAAACGGAAACAAAATTCAAGCCAATGACATCACTTATGGCACGTTGAACATTCCTTTGCTATCAGGTTAGAACATGAACCAAGCTCATACAAATGTAGCTTATTACCACTTACATTCTGTAGCAGCACAACACATTTTACTCACTGAAACAAAGCTAAAGTGTTGAAGTAATCAATTATGATTTCATTTTACTCTACTGGTAACTGACTTGACAGACTTGTAGTTTCAGGCATTCCGATGTCTGAAACTACAAGTCAAGGATTCAAGGATGCTAAGACTACAGAATTGCACTGAGAATCTGAGTTTGTTTGATCTGTTTAGGTTTTTGTTAAATTTTCAACTTAAAAGCTGACTAAAACATTTCAAAGCAGTGTGCATTCTGTTTGGTAATAACAAGAGGTTTGAGCTGTTTGTGACTTCATTCTACCAAATTTCACATCAGCACTCTTTTGTTTATTTAATTACTTCGAAATTGTTTACAGTGGTCCCTGCACATAGACTGTGGTTTAACTTGCATTTACTGGTGGGTTTTGAGTAACATAAATTTGGCAGAAGCAGAGTGACCAGGCATGTCAGTCAGCAACAGTGACAACTGAAATCATGGATTACTTTAATGAGAGACATGGCCTAATTACATGAGCAGTCAGAGGCTGACAAATGCAGGCTAATAGATCTGGTTGGGACAGTGAAGCTGAATGTTTTCCGCTGTCAAATTGACATATTTGTGAAAGCTGTGTGGTCACTTAAAAAGACAAATGCCATGCTTTCTGTTGGTTCCAAGTTAACATTTTTGCATTCACATTTTAGTAATTTGGCAGACTCATCCTGAGCGACTTAGAGCAAGTGCATACATTTCAGAGAAGCTAGATGAAACCACCAATTCAATTCAACAGCTGTAAATCCCACAAGGGGCAATTGGTTTAGAGCAGATAGCTACAGCAACACACATGCACAACAACACACAAGTCTACATAAAGGCCTACACAAAAAAGTTGTTTTCAGTTAGAAGTCGAATTGCAGAAGGGATAAAGGAATTTGTAACGGTTAATTTTAAAAACAATGTAAAATATAACGACGTCTAGAGCTAAAATTCACTCTGAAGATCATGATCTGGAGAAGACAGAATGCTCATTGCTTTCTGCAAGGTTTGTTGGTTACAGAGAGAATTTAAATCTCTATGTTTCACACCAATAATTTTAAAGCAGATTTTGACTAAATTGTTCAAGCTGTTTCTGTCTAACCGTAAGAGTGTGAAACCAACAAATAAAAGAAAAAGTAAAGGCTTTCAAAAGTTCCTGACTCAGTCTTGTTCAATAAAAATATCACCGCTAGATAAAGCAAGTGATTACCTGAAGAGGGATATATTCTCAGAAAAATCGTATTTTCAAAGCGGGAATAAAACATGTTAAACCTGAAACAGAACATTGTAGTTAGCACAGTTAGATCACTGAATCCATAATCCAAATAAAGACCATACAAATAACATGCATAATAAACTGTTTAAAAACACAAAGGACAACAAAAGTGGTAGCCATGAAGCTAATTTATGTACTCGTTTAAAATGTAGTGTTTCAAAAGTTCTGACGATGGGTAAAAACTGTTAAAATTCACTTTAAAGAATACTCCCTGACACTTAAACATGTGTAACACAATACGACCTAAACATATGTTTGCCTTACTGACTATTGTTCATTTTACATAATTCTACAAAGTTTTCAAATTGGCATAACAGTCAGGATTAAACCAAACACTTAAATAAAGAGTTTATCCTCACATCTGTATTTATTGGCCACAAATCTAGAGCCCCTGCTGTGAGACAGCATAATACAGAAGTTAAATGCTGGCTACTAGTAGATGACATGTCCCTGCTGTCACCAAATTGCCTATAGCGAAGCCTAGACCTGTTAGAGCAGTACTGGCAGACAAGGGCTCAGCAATGAAAACCAAAACATAAACAATAGGGAAAAAACTGTCAAACCTCAGTTAGACATGATATATAAAGTTATATTGGATATTTGATGACATGGGGCACAAATACAGAGGGTGGTTCTGCATATCACGTAACGCCCTTGGACGCTCGCTATTGGTCTATGGCTATAGAAAGTCACACAAAACTTAACCCTAACCAAAAAAAAATGTCACACTTGGTTACAGTTAATGTTTTAATGTATTAAGTGTAAGACCACTTCTATACCAAGAATAGGTTGGGAATTTCACAAAATGCAAACATCGCTTCTACAAACTGACAAATAGTAAACTTCAATGGGCATTATGTGATATGCAGGAACCTCCATATGCAGTAACGCCCCGTTATTTGCACACTGCAAATATACCATATTACAAATAAATTACATAGTATCCAACATTCGTAGACCCGTTAAAGCTCCAAAGCACCACATTTAAATCAGTGTCCAAAATTGGGAATGACATCTTTAATGCTGGAGTTGCAGGCCATCAGGTCATCTCTACCCATGCTTAATGACTATACAGGTTGTGTCGTACAACTGTCGTGGCCTGAGTCTGGGTCAGAGCGCAGGGGGTAAAGCTCGCCGGATAGTTGTTGACAATCTGTTGAAAAACTGTGATATATTGTGTCTATAGGATACTTTTTTATCTAAACAAGACCTGGAAAAGTTCAATTCTTTAAACCCAGACTTTCATGGTGCTGGGGAGTCTACAACCGACCTAATTTTGGGTATAGGGGCAGGATATCAGGAGGAGTGGCTATGCTATGGAAAAAAAAGTTAGACTGTGATAAATGTGGTCCGACTTGGTATTGACTGGTGTACAGCTATACACTTCACTAATGATGATAAGGAATTCATAATTGTAAATGTCTATGCACCTTATGAGTGTTCAGAATGAAAATGTATTTAAATAAAATAGCTTATTAATTCCTTTATCCAAGATAATAATAGGTCATGTGTTTACATTGTGGGGGATATGAATGAAGACATATCTGACAGTAACTCTAAATTTGCAAATCACATGTATCATTTATGTCAAAAAAATAATTTAATCCTGTCAAGCAAGGAGCTCCTGCCTGCAGACAGTTAGTGAGGCCTGGCACGCTACGTCATGGCTGGAATACCGCTGATGCACAATGACAATTCTTTAAGACGAAACTATGTTGGATCATATACCCTTTGTAATGTCTATTAATGTTGAATGCCTACCGGTGTTATCAAGAAATGTAAGTTGTTAAAATTATGAAAAACGAAATTGATCCTCTTACAATGGAGGAAAAACTTGGTTACTATGCTCGTACAGACAGATATCTGAGTAATGTTGAGCTGTCTCGAGATGCTGTGATGTGTAGTGATGTAAACTGCTGCAATGTAAAGCATATGAGGGACCTTTGCTCTATGTATGATGCTATAGTAAGCTCTCTGTACAAAGACAGTAAGCCCTGTATAGGCATACAAGAAAATCACATAACAAGAGCCGGGGTTGAATGGATATAGCAGAATTCCATGCAGAAGCCTGGGTAGCATTTAAATCATGGGTAAAAGTTGGTAAACCCAGACAATGGCCAGAGTTTGAGTGTAAGAAAACCACAAATACAAAATTCAGGTATGCTATTCACTTTATTTGTAGAAATTAGAAATCTATGAGGGCTGATTCCCTGGCCAAGAAGCTGCTATGTAACAAGCACACAGATTTTTGGAAGGAAGTAAGGAGTATTAACAAATGTAAAGCATATCTACCATGTACTGTGGAGGGCATTTCAGATACAGATAATATTGTAGAATTAGGGCGACAACATTATCACTCTTTATTTAATTGTATCAATAATTAAGCTTTTAAAGTAGGGAGTACAGAGACGACTCTATTGTAATCCACTCACATGAAGTGACTCAAGCTATTAACAGGCTGACAAACAATAAAGCATGTGGATTGGACCATATTGCTGCTGAACATCTTAAATATGCCAGGGCAAGGATTGCTTTTCTACATGCTATTTGCTTTACTAGTTTTATGAGTCATGGGTTCCTACCGGACACACTGCTGGCAGTATTGTTAGTAGTAGTAATACCAGTTATTAAGAACAATGCTGGCAAGCTTTGACTACAGGCCCATAGCGATTGCCAGCGTAATGTCTAAGGTCCTGGAAAGAATTCTACGAGAAATTAACTGATTGTATTAACTCCTTTGAAAACCAGTTTGGATTTAAACCAAATCATGGCACAGATTTGTGCATATGCATTAAAGGAAATTGTGAATAGGTATAAAGAGCAGAAAATTCTTCAGTTTTGTTATGTTTTATAGATGACTTAAAAGCCTTTGAGAGTCAATCACAGAAAGCTGTTTTTTTATTACTGAAAGGGGTGTGCCCAAACACATTGTGAGGATTTTGAATTACTGGTAGGCCCACCAGACAATGCAGGGGCCGACACACTCTGGCCCCATTTGGAGTAAGTAATGGTGTCAGACAAGGTGGCATTCTGTCCTGTTTTTCTAATCTTTACATGGATGATTTGTCCATGTCAATGTTTGTAACACTGATTGTATGATTGGTGATAAGTGCATAAATCATCTTATGTATGCGGATGATCTGGTTGTTTTCAGCCAAAGTAGTGCTGGGTTCCAACAGCTGCTTGCTGTTTGTTCAGATTATGGGGCTGGAAATGACATCCAATACAACTCAAAAAAAAAAAGAGAGTGTTGTTTTGATATGATATGTCGCACCAAGGAGGATAACTGAAATTTCCAGATTTTAAATTGGCAGGAAATAATCTTGAAGTCCCCAATATCTGGGGCATTTTATTACAGATAATATGATGGATTGTGATGATATTTACAGACAGTGTTGTAAGATTTACGCACAAGCAAATATCCTTGCGCGTAAGTTTAGTAAGTGTTCTGATGCTGTAAAGATTTCTCTGTTTAAAGCATATTGTACACCTTTGTATGCTGCTCACTTGTGGGTTAATTACAATAAGGGAAGCATGAAAATATTACAGGTAGCATATAATGATGCGATGAGAATACTACTTAAAAGGCCAAGATGGTGCAGTGCTAATGATATGTTTGTGTCTACACGTGTTAATACTCTCCAAGCTGTAGTCAGAAATCTTGTGTATAAATTTATCTGTCGACTTAATGAGTCTGTGAATGGGATCATCATGGTTTTATGTAATATCAGATGAGTACTGTTCGTTATCAGTCTCAGATATTAAGACATATCTGAGACTGATAACATATATACACACATTTAAATACACATAACAGAAACAGTTGCAGAACATTCAGTGTTGCATGCGTTGGATTCATTAAACATATGCATCAAATTGTATGTGGAATTGGCTTGGCAGAAGTGGGGAAACAGGTGAAATTTTAACTTGTTGCACTAAAACCAACATGATGCATGCAGAAAAGGTTTTGGATTGACGCTGAAATGTTTGTGGACTCATCACAACGACTCTGTACTCCATCCTTTATTTTGTGTTGTGAGCACATCACAAAGGCTCTGTACAATGTCATGTATTTTGTGTTGTGAGAACATCACAACAACTCTGTACTCCATTTATTTTGTGTTGTGAGCACATCACAAAGGCTCTGTACACTGTCATGTATTTTGTGTGTGAGCACATCACAAAGGCTCTGTACACTGTCATGTATTTGTTGAACCCCAGGAAGGGAGCTGCTGCATATGCAATAGCTAATGCGGATCCAGATAAACTGCAGGGTCTGATAAAGAAAAAGCATACACACGGTTTATTCCCTTGATTATTGTACGTACGTTAAATTGTAAAACAAAAATGGTCATTTGCAAAGTATAATGACAATACTTAGGCCTATATATTCTTACGCAAAGCAGATAAATGTATTGTAAAGTAAATTGTATTGAATAACCATCCATGAGCCAAGGATAGTGTGGATGGTACTGACATAGGCTAAAACGTGTAACTCTAAAACCACCTTTCGGAACTGTCAATTGTAAAAGTGAGAAATCTACAGTGCCTTGAAAAGTATTCACCCCTTTTGGCTTTCAACCTACTTTGTGACATTAAAGCCTTCAGTTCAATGTTGTTCTAATCGGACTAATATGTGATGGATCAGAACACAATAGTCTAAATTAGTGAAGTGAAATGATAAAAATACATACATCAAACAATTTTTTTAGAACAAAATACCTGAAAATTGGCATGTGCGTATGTATTCACCCCCTTTGTTATGAAGCCCATGAAAAGCTCTGGTGCATACAATTACCTTCAGAAGTTACACAATTAGTGAAATGATGTCCACCTGTGTGCAATCTAAGTGTCACATGATCTGTCATTACATATACACACCTGTTTGTAAAGCCCCAGATGCTGCAACACCTAACCAAGAGGCACCACTAACCAAACACTGCCATGAAGACCAAGGAACTCTCCAAACAAGTAAGGGACAATGTTGTTGAGGAGTACAAGTCAGGGTTAGGTTATAAAAAATATCCAAATGTTTGATGATCCCCAGGAGCACCATCAAATCTATCATAACCAAATGGAAAGAACATGGCACAACAGCCAACCTGCCAAGAGACGGCCGCCCACTGAAACTCACAGACCGGGCAAGGAGGGCATTAATCAGAGAGGCAGCACAGAGACCTAGGGTGACCCTGGAAGAGCTGCAGAGTTCCACAGCAGAGACTGGAGTATCTGTACATAGAACGACAGTAAGCTGTACACTCCATAGAGGTGGCCTTTATGGCAGAGTGGCCAGAAGAACACCATTACTCTCAGCAAAAAACAAAATGGCATGTTTCGAGTTTGCTAAAAGGCATGTGGGAGACAAAATGTATGGAGGAAGTTACTCTGGTCTGATGATACAACTTTATTTTTTATTTTTAAATACAACTTTACAGCCATCAAAGAAAACGCTATGTCTGGTGCAAACCCAACACATCACATCCCCCAAAGAACACCATCCCCACAGTGAAACATGGTGGTGGCAGCATCATGCTGTATAATGTTTACTGCTTCTACTGTTGAACTTTTTCCAGACCACTGCTCAGTACATAGCGTTTTATTATTATCATTATTACTATTACTATTATTACTATTGTCATTCCTATTTTAAAATTCTATATTGTTGTAATTCTTGTTTTTAAGCCCACTGCATAGAATCGCCGAGCCATGTCAATAAGAATTTCTCTGCATAGGA
>JACXGM010001742.1:0-10028 GCA_016801145.1 Umbra pygmaea | reverse complement strand
GGATGTTTCTCAGCAGCCAGGACTGGGAAACTGGTCAGAGTTGAGGGAAAGATTAATGGTGCTATATACAGGGATATTCTTGAGGAAAACCTGTACCACTCTGTGCGTGATTTGAGGCTAGGACAGAGGTTCACCTTCCAGCAGGACAATGACCCCAAACACACTGCTAAAGCAACACTTGAATGGTTTAAGGGGAAACATGTGAATGTGTTGGAATGGCCCAGTCCAAGCCCAGACCTCAATTCAATCGAAAAATCTGTGGTCAGACTTGAAAATTGCTGTTCACAAGCGCAAACCATTCAACTTGAAGGAGCTGAACCAGTTTTGCAAGGAGGAATGGGCAAAAATCCCAGTGGTAAGATGTGGCAAGCTCATAGAGACTTATCCAAAGTGACTTGGAGCTGCGATAGCCGCAAAAGGTGGCTCTACAATGTATTGACTTTAGGGGGGTGAATAGTTATGCACATTGACTTTCTGTTATTGTGTCCTATTTGTTGTTTGCTTCACAATAAAAAAGTTCAAAGTTGTGGGAATGTTCTGTAATCTAAATTATGCAAATCCTCAGACAATCCATGTTAATTACAGGTTGTGAGGCAACAAAACACGTGCCAAGGGGGGGGGTGAATACTTTTGCAAGGCACTGTAGATGTCGAGCTCAATGGGCTTTGTTCCACAGAGCACTTACCCCAGTAAAAGGATACACTGTTTGGCTGCAGCACAAACCATGTATCCTACCCAGGAGGGCCAAGTGATTTTTAAAGCCCAGTGTTTGTCAAACAAAGGCATGTTTGTTTCACAACCAATATATACAAGTTACTATTCTAATAAGCAACCAATAGCCAATAGTTACTCCTCTAAAGCCACTTACCGTACAACAAATTAATTAAACATTTATTGAAATGAAAAATATTTACTCCGCTCTTAGTCAATAAAAAACATGGGGCCTCTGTAACAACTAAACACCAAGAAAAAAATAATAATTGCTTAATCCCTTAAAGAGTTAAATATCTGTACTTTAAAATTCCTCTTCACTGCCATCCTGGATACGATCGCCGGAAGGATTGAAAAGAAATGCAACTATAAATGGACAGAGCAGATTTAGTAATGCTTGCCTACTCAAAATATATAAAGGAAGACTCAGACAACTGTAAGACATCTAACTACTTGCACTCACTGAATCTCTAATTTCTCAACCACATCAGTCAGTTATAATGGTAACTAAGGATTCTCTCAATGTCAGCTCTCCTAGATAAATTTAAATAAAAGCCAGAAGGGTTATTTCGGCTAACTTGTCGCTAAAAACCTTGGTGATTTTGTGGCGAATGGGCTATTTTGTGGCAAATGGGCTATGTACAGCACTTTGGTCAGTGCGAACTGTGTTTAAATGTGCTATAAAAATAGATTTTACTTACTTACTTACTAAGTGTAATGCCACAAATAGGCTGTATAGAAATACAGAGACCTCAAGACAATGACTTTGAGAAACAGGTGAGTAGACTTAGACTATTGCAATGAAGACTAGAACAACGTCAGGACGTGTTGAATGAGGCAGTTCCAATAAAAGATATCTAGCACATTACGCATCAAGCTACCCATAATCGAGGGTGTTCTATTTAGATTTTCTTGCTTAGTGAATGTTTGCAAGTCTCAGGCACGAATGGGATTAATTGCTCTTAGAACTCTATACTTCCATGAATTCCACTTGCTGATTATGGGTTGGGTTTTCATATTCCAGAGCAGAGTAACTGAATCTCTCATTAAACATCTGAGTAGAAACACTCTTTGGACTGGACTGGCTGGACATAGAAACGTTGAGCTCTGGACTTAACTGACCACTCAGTCATTCATTAACCATTTCAAAATTACCTTAACTGTTAAGACATTTTGCCAACAAAATTATTTTGAACTCTGTCTTTCTGCAAGCCATGACCCATTTCATATCCAAGTGAAATGTTTAGCATAAGATGGTCATTGTATATTCAACTACATCTGAGTTTCTGTAAATGACATGTGACAAATAAATTAATTTCAGTGGTTTGCACATGTTGTGAAGAATTCATGTGTATAGAAGGACCTGTACACACTCTAAAAACAAAAGGTTCTAAATAGCACTAAAAGTTGTTCATGGCTTGTAATCATAGGGGAACCACTTTAAGTGCTATATAGCACCTATCTTTAAAAATGGTGCTATGTAGAACCATAAGAGTTTCAATATAACACATTAACCACCCCAAACAACCGCTGAAGAACCAAACTGGGCTTAACAGGTTCTTTAAATTATTATGGTGCTATATAGCACCACTACTACTTCAGCGGTTCTTCAGCGGTTCTTTGAGGTGCTTAAGGTGCTATATGGCACCTCTTATGGTTCTACATGGCACCATTTTTAAAGATAGGTGCTATATAGCACTTAAAGTGGTTCCCCTTTGATTACAAGCCATGAACCACTTTTAGTGCTATATAGAACCTTTTGTTTTTAGAGTGTACATAAATGTGACCGACTGGTCAATCTGAGAGCCAATGATATGAGACAGCACATATCTGTAAACACCCTTTAGTATGCGGAAGTTGGATTGATGACAATGATGTATTCTGCCTGATGTTGTTCTCAGGGAGGTACTTTTATTAAAAGTGGGATGCTCATTTAACAACGTCATGATGAAGGCCTTCGCCGATGTCCAAACACTACCCAGTCCTACTACTCCGAATCAGCCTAATTTAAAGTGCAAGCCTACTATACTGATATTCAGCATTCTTGGCCATGTCGAGGGTCAGACACTATGTGGCCTAGCTATTTCAAGGGCAATTCAGCAAGTTTCTATAGGTTTTCAGCTGTCAGTCATAAACTCTTATAAACCACTGTATATATAGGATTTGTAGATTTAAATAAAATATGTAAAAACATTGTTTTCTGATCCACAACGCAACTGAGGAGATAGCATTAGAGCACCTGACAGGTAGGCCTACCTCAAAGGTTGGGTACTCAAATCCCCGGGCTGGCAGTGGCACTTCAGTAGGACAAATCAACCATAATTACTACTGTAAATCACTCAGAATAATTTACAGCTATTATCTAAAAACTATCTAAATGTAACTAATATGAATATAAAATAGCTATTTTAATGATGAATTGAAATAGACTGGACAAAGTGATCGGTTTACATCACAACCTTTTAATATTCTCGATTCAACTTTTACACCAGTCTTGAACGTCTATTTGCCAATACAGCCTTCTGTAGGATAGCAGTAGCATTATGATGTCTAAACACTAAGTTTATGCTGATGATACAAAGTATTAAAGCACATTTAAATCCAAACACAATTTAATTACGAAGTCCAACTAAGAGATAATCGCTTATCTACCGTACATATATCTACGCCAGGCATTGTGATTTAGGTCATATCGACACAATGTAACTAGTTTACTCCCACGTTTTGTAGTCTACATGACAATGGTACAACAATTCTGCGAAAACAACGAAACCGTGCAATGTATAGTTGCTTGTATTAATCAGTTTGCATAATTACCTATTGCAGCGTTCAAAGGCTTCGTCTGTGCTTCGGGAACCTACTATAATTCCGGAGCGAAAATCCCCAGCGCAATCCCTTGATAACCAGCCAGTACTCGAAAGATGTCAAAGAAGTCTCCTTTTATTTCTTCATATACGAAAGTGCATCAGCATGTTCACACAAAAAGGTTCCTGTAGACAACGAAAATCTTCGCAGAAACTCCTCTGCCATTGCAACTAAAGTACAATTATTCTGCCATTGCAACGAAAGTATAATTATTCGGCTATTGCAACGAAAGTATAACTATTCGGCCATTGCAACGAAAGTATAATTAAACGATTCCTGCCATTTCAAATAAAAAAGCTAGTACCGCCGGTGTTAAATCTGCTTTTCGACGATTTTTTTCAAAAACACTACAAGTTCCATAACCACACCGAAACTCGTGTTGTCAAATGCAACCCTCCCGGTTGTTCTGGAGAGCTCTAGCACTGTGTAATCAGATGCTGTGGCTGGCCCGAGCCACATCCATTCATCCAATTACAGCCTTTAGGATGGACTGGAGACGAGTCAACGTAGGTACAGTTTTTTTTTTATGAATGATCACTCATTCGGTACAACAAACACACATAACTCTTCTGGAATACAGCTGCCATCAAACGTTTTTGTAAAATTAAGTAATTTTATCATCCATTTTCTTTGGAGGGAGGTTTAGACCAAACACTTGTTGCTCGATTACGGTATGTAGTTTAGACCACCGCCCTAATATTGGTGAACAGCACCACCTGTGGGTGAAGGTTAGGTAAATCACTAAAGATAACTTGGAATTGTTTGAAGTTGCCAATTGAACATACACTGATCAGCCCTAACATTATGACCACCTGCCTAATATTGTGTTGGTCCCCATTTTGCAGCCATATCAGCAGCCCCATATGCAACAAATTGTGATGCACTGTGTGTTCTGACACCTTTTTACTCAGATCCAGCATTAACTATTTCAGCAATTTGAGCTGCTGTACAGTAGCTCATCTGTTGACTCTGACCCTGTAGCCGTTCACCGCTTTTTCTTCCTTGGAACACTTTTGATAGGTACTGACCAATGCAGACCGAGAACACCCCACGAGAGCCTGTGTGCTCCGATCCAACAGACAAGCTGCTGTAGCTCAAATTGCTGAAAAAGTAATGTTGGTTCTCATTGTAACGTGGCACATCCTGATTTTGCCAAGTGGTTGCTGTCCTGAGACCAATATCTTTTATGATGACCCTGGTATAACAACTGCCTTTGCCAATCACCGTTTATGATGTCATCACCCTGTGCCTGTCCTTCTGCGGCAACAAACAACAAATAGGACACAAAATCAGGATGTGCTGTGAGCACTACAAAATTGTAAAAAAACTAAACAGTCAGTTTACCTTACCCTAACTTTAACCTCACCTTACCCTAACCTTAACCCCAGTAACCTATTATCCCTGAACTAATTTGTCGGAGTCTGCAGAAGTATGAGCACAGGGTGATGACATCATAAACAGTGATTGGCAGAGATAATTGTTGTACCAGGGTCATCATAAAAGATATTGGTCTCAGGACAGCAACCATTTGGCAAAATCATGAAAGCCTAGTAGCACAAGGTGTCAGAACAGTGCATCTCAGTTTTTTACATATGGGGCTGCTGTTTTGCTGGCAAAAGGGGGACCTAAACAATATTAGGCAGGTGGTCATAATGTTATGGCTGATCTGTGTATTTTTTCAGTTCAATCTTGTTCAAAGCCACTTGTAAACATGTCAGTTTTCACTTATCCCTTCCTAACAAGCATATGAAACAAGTCTTAGCAGGCACATTGCCATTTAAGGTTTCCACAATTTCAAAATAATCAACTTGGTGTGATTCACATGGGTGAAGGAAGACTGATCACCTCAATCCTAACAAGTCAGGCTTCAAAACGGGCCACTTGACTGAGACTGCTCTACTCCATTCAACAGAAGCTGTATGTGATGCCCAAGCTAACTCTCTCTCTCCTCATTCTCCTAGATCCATCTGTGGCCTTCGGCACTGTGAACCATGACATCCTATTTTCCACACTCTCTCTACCTTGAGGCAATAATCAAACCCTACATCCCAATATAGACTCTTTTTTCCAACACCTCTGGGCTAATGGCCATCCAATGGCTTTAGGAAATCAGTTTCTGATCCATGCATTTAAAAAGTCTTTACCCATTTTCAGGAAACATCTGAAAACCTTCCTTTTCAATGAGTACTTATATTAGTCAACACATCTGTTTGTTAAAATGTATATTTGTATGATCCTAACATAATTGACTGAAATGGAAAATGCCTTCTGTTTCATCTAATGAATAGTAGTCTACTTGTAAGTACACACTCCATCAGTGTAAGCCAGGGCTGCCCAATCCTATTTCTGGAAAGCTACCATCCTGTAGGATCTCTTCAATGCTTTGTTAGCACACCTGATTCTAATAATTAGCTAAATAAAAGCTAAATTACACACAACTGGGGTTGGAGGGAGAACTTACAGGACGCTAGATCTCCAAGAACAGGGTTGAGGTAGCGCTTGTGTAAATGAACAGTAATATGGTATAGTATGGTATAGAATACAATGCCTACTTCAGAATGTGGCATGTGCACTCACAGATGTCATAATGGGACAACCTGTACACATGCAGGCAGATACGCACACATACCATGCTGCTGCATTTCCTCATGGAATAGGGCATACTTGTCCGTGCCGCGGAGGTGGGGTCGGGGAAAGGCTGTCACTGCTGGAACCCTGGGTCAACCAGCTGAATGGAAACACACTCATCAACAAAATTGTCTGTTGTATCTTCTTGCGTATGTGTGTCTAATTTAGACTTCTAGATACTGTACTTAAATATGTAGCAATGATATGCACACCTTATGGATGAGCATAATGAGAGAAAAATTACATGTTACATTGTTAGCTACATACTGTTATGTACATAAAATACATATTTTAGCGTGGAAACCTTGAAAGCAAGGCTAGGAGAGAGAAAAAAAGACAACAGCAACCTCACATGGGGAAGGGCAAAGAAAGACAGAAGTGATAATGAAGGACAGCTGAGAGAATTAATGGAACCTGTTTGTTTGTTTCAAAAGGAAAAAGGAAGGAGAGTTGTGGGAATGAAGGAGCAGAGAACAAACAAAGGAGAGAGAAACATCAGAGATCAATTAGAGAAGACAGTAAAGACTTGTTGAGGCCCAGAGCTTGGCCAACTTTATTTTATTGTTAAGTATTGAAGTCCAACGATAGACATTTAGGCCCAGAGATTGGCCACATTTAATTTGAGTAATCACTTTGACCAGCATATCCGGTATCTCTTCCATTTGACTGTGGGTCCAGGGGAGACCCAGGGCGCCTGTATTTAAATAATACATAAATTGGATTCAACCTCTGACTCTGGTTTGGTTTATTCACCCCTTCCCATGGGATTACAAAACACTTTTACACTGGTGGAGGATGCGGGCACTCAGGGGTTTCCGAAGTTAAGACATAGTATTAACAGTTACTCGCAGAGACAGAGATGCCTAACTGGTGTGGCAGTTGGCGGCGTGCACCCTGGCCCAGAGGGAAACTCTGGAGATGAGGGAAGAGTTGGAAAGGAGACGGACCACCCCAGATTGTACTCATGATTGACAGCAGAAAATGACGTGGAGACCTATCTGTTGGCTGTCGAGTGAACGGATAGACGGGAAGAGTGGCCCGGGGACAAATGGGCCGGTCTGCTGGTTCCTTTGTTGCCAGGGAAGGTTTACGCAGCCTTCTTTGATATGGTAGTAGAGGAGGCCAGGAGCTACGGCAGGCTTAAGTGAGAAATCTTGGCGTGGTACCACATTGATCACAGGGATTGGGCACAACGCTTTCACGGGGGGAAGTATGTTAAAGAGGATTCACCTCGAGGACAGCTGCATTTTTTGATACGGTTAGTCAAGGAATGGCTGGGAATGGAGAAAGTTTTGGAAACATTGGTCATCGATAAATGTCTGAGGGAGCTCCCAGCGGAGATGCAAAAGGTGGTGTGTTTGGCCAATCCTAATCAGTGGACAGTTTGGTGACTCGAATCGAGACCTACCTGTCCACGAAGAGCCTCATAGGAATAGCAAAAGGAGAACGGACACCTGCCAGACAACACTCGGAATACACTAAAACGGGAGAACGACCCAAACTTCAACTGAAAGCAGACAGCATAATCCAGAAGTGGGCCATATTCCACAAAATGGAAGACATTCAGTGTTTCCATTGTAGGGCATACAGACATTTTGGGACGGAAATCGGGGAAGACTGACACCTGGGATGTCCTGGTGGGGGAGAAGGATACCTCAGGTGAACAGAGCGAGGAGAGGCTCAGAGACCCCCTGAGGGAGGTGTTTCAAGATACCACATAACATTTTATTTAACACCCATATGCATAATGCATTATAAAGCATTATACATGTACTCATAATCAGTGTTACCACAGTTACTTTGAAAAAGTAATCTGATTACTGATTACTCCTTTTAAAAGTAACTTAGTTACTTTACAGATTACTTGATTTAAAAGTAACTAAGTTAGATTACAAGTTACTTTGTTAGTTACATTAAGCAGCTGCCGACAACACCCCCACCACCTCAACATAAAAATGACAACCGGTTTTGCCAACACTCACTTTATTGGAAGTGCATTTTTAACAGTAACATCAACAATGTATCTCCTGACATTTTAAGTTGAATACATGTTTTTATAAAAAATAAAATAAAGACAGCCTTTCTTGACTTGACATATTTTACTGTTAACACTGCAATGGAAACTTACTATTTATAATCTACATTGTGTATAAATGTAACTAATAAATTATTTTTAACGTTTTTGTGTTCAAAATAATAGCGCCAGTTTTAATTCACTGCACTAATCATTGTGAATTCATTATAAAGATAGTGAATTGTAACCAAATGCAATTGTACTGTGTGTAAAGAAACATTAAGAGTATATGATAGGAAAAAAATAATTTAACATTTTAACTTTTTATTAATAAGATTAACAAATATTTTGTACACACAATTTGATTGAATATATTGTCAGTGTCTCATGTGAAAACATGATCACATTTGAAAAACATTCACTAGAGTCTGTTTCCTCCAACATACTCTAATTTTAGCAACACATGAACGTGGACACACTACCTATCTTTGCAATGAATTAACAAAGATTATATTGAATTACTAGCGCTATTATTTTGAAAAGAAAAATCTGAGTTCGTGTTGCTGGCATAAGTGTTGCTAGGCAAACGGTTCTTGCCTAGCTAGCACCGGCTCCCACTGTCCTCATGATGAAAACGTGACTTGTCGCATACGTGACTTCACTCCCGAAGACGCAAGAAGAAAGCAAAAATATATATTTTTTACTAAGGAAAATGACAGTAACGCACAGTGATTTGGATAAGTAACTTTAATCTGATTACTGGTTTGGAAATAGTAACGCTTCAGATTAGCCGTTACTGGAAAAAGTGTTCAGATTAGAGTAACGCGTTACCAGCATCACTGCTCATAATGACAGGAATGAGGTGCTGATGAGAGTGACGCGGGGGGGAGGTAGCACGGTGGTTTCAATAGGCGGGGGCGGTCGGCGTGCAGTTTGTGACAACATACATCTCGCTGGAGGCGGACATGGGTAGCATCCCACGTCTCCTCCGCTCGCCGAAACCACTCGTCCACTGCGGGGACCTGGGACAGACTCGTGTGCCAAGGAGCCAGAACCGGCTGGAACCCTAACATACATCGAAACGGGGTGAGGCCCGTGTAGGAGAGGCACAGGGAGTTTTGGGCATATTCCGCCCAAGGTAGGAATAGGGACCACTTTCCTATTGCCGGTCCTGGCAATATGTTCTCAGAAACCTACCCACTTCCTGGTTAACCTGCCCATTCGCCTCCGGATGGAACTCGGAGGTGAGGCTGACTGCGACCCCTAACCTTTCCATGAAAGCCCTCCAAACCTTTCCCCCTGTGCCCTCATATATTTTCTAGCCAGTTTCAGCAAAAATTGAGGGTCTTGCTGGAAATATAAATCCACCCTGTTTTGGTCCATCCACCCAGTTTACGCCACCTAGCGCTAGTGTCTACAACTGTCCTATCCGAGTAATAATAAGTGATAGGTGTAACGTTTCCCAGTTCCCCTTCCCTGGACACTGCCACTTCCCTGTTCCATCCGGGCCGCTGCTGCTGCCTCCGCCCTCCGGCCCGCCGGGGCTCCATCCTCCAGCCCTGTCTACTTGTCGGCTTCGCCCTGGGGTGCCTCCGCCCGCCTGGTTTCTGTTGCTGCGGTCTCCTGCCTGGTTCTTCGGCCACCTGGTGTCCTGTGGCGTGTCCTCCTTTTGGCGCCTCAGGAGCTGCGCCTTGCGGGGGGGGTTCTGTAACGTTTCCCAGTTCCCCTTCCCTGGACACTGCCACTTCCCTGTTCCATCCCGCTCAGAACTACAATTCCCATTCACCAGTTCTACTTCCTGTGGACTACA
>JACXGM010001741.1:27606-52084 GCA_016801145.1 Umbra pygmaea | reverse complement strand
TCTTCTATATATTGATATCTATAGTTTTATCTCTGTCCTATATATGTACACATATAGTACAATCTTTCTTCTATATATTGATATCTATAGTTTTATCTCTGTCCTATATATGTACACATATAGTACAATCTTTCTTCTATATATTGATATCTATAGTTTTATCTCTGTCCTATATATGTACACATATAGTACAATCTTTGTCCTATATATTGATATCTATAGTTTAATCTCTGTCCTATATATGTACACACATAGTACAATCTTTCTCCTATATATTGATATCTATAGTTTAATCTCTGTCCTATATATGTACACATATAGTACAATCTTTGTCCTATATATTGATATCTATAGTTTCATCTCTGTCCTATATATGTACACTGATCAGCCATAACACTATGACCACTTGCCTAATATTGTATCAGTCCCCCTTTTGCCATTACAATTTGGCCCTTGTCAAAGTAGCTCAAATCTTTAGGCTTGCACATTTTTCCTGTTCATTTTGTCCTCAAATGTGATGTGTTAAAAGCAGGAAAAATAAGCATGCTGCAGCTTTTGTGGGGTGTTCCCGGTCTGCAATGGTCAGTACCTATCAAAACACGGGGAGCGAAGGCAGGCCCGTGTGGTCCGATCCAACAGACGAGCTACAGTAGCTCAAATTGCTGAAAAAGTGAATGCTGGTTCTGATGGAAAGGTGTCAGAACACAGCGCATCACAGTTTGTTGTCCAGTTGCACATGGGGCTGTTGTTTTGGCGGCAAAAAGGGGATCTACAGAACATTAGTCATAATGTTATGGTTGATCTGATTTATATCTATAGTATAATCTGTCCTAAGTATTTTTCTGTATAGCCTAATATCTCTCTTATCTATTTAGTATAATCTCTGTATGTATTGCCCCATTTGATGTCCCAGTACAAAAGACACTACTTCAGTTCTGTAGTTCTGTTTAAAATGCTGTTTCATTACTGTTGACCTGGTTACATGTGTTTTCTTAATGTGAGTATATGTCTATAAGTCTTGCTTCCGTGTTGTTTTTTTTAGGGCAGTGAGCATTGTACCCAGTGTGCCAACTTCAAAGATGGTGACAACTGTGTCATGGGGTGCTCTAGAGGTGTGCCATGGGTAGAAGGCAAGACCACCTATATCTGGAAATATGCAGATAAGAAGAAGGTTTGCCACCTCTGCCACCCCAACTGTACACAGGGGTCAGTAAAACATCTGTCCCGTTTACTCTATATAAAACTAATCAGCAAAAGGAGATTAAAATAAACATGTAGTTATATATTTACAGATGTGCCGGGCCTGGTCTGAATGGTTGCTCGCCTAAAAGGTAAACAAATTGGCATTACAAAATACTGGTAATAAAGACTGATGTAAAGATGTATAAAGAGAACTCAATAAGCTGAAGGACATTTTCTCTGCAGTATATCTGGCCAGTCAGTGATTGCCGCTGGCGTGGTGGGTGGGCTGCTGACCTTCCTCATCATGGGCCTGTCCGTATTCGTGTTGCTACGACGACGCCACATCAAAAGGAAGAGGACCCTGCGTAGACTGCTCCAGGAGAGAGAGGTGAGAGTAACAAACTGGAACACGGAACGTTATGGAACGAACTTCAGTCATAATGGAAATGAACAAAAAGTAAATTATATTGATCTGAATCAATGCTATCCACAGCTAGTTGAGCCGTTAACCCCCAGCGGCGAGGCACCCAACCAGGCTTTGCTCCGCATTCTCAAGGAGACCGAGTTTAAGAAGATCAAAGTGTTGGGTTCTGGGGCTTTTGGCACAGTCTACAAGGTGCATTCAGAAAACTAAAATGTCTTGTATTGTGTTGCAATGGATCTGATGGGAATGTGTTAAGACTGCCTATAAACACGTCCACATCTGTTGTCAATTTGTAAATAAACAACAACATATTTAATGCACCACATCATGCTTCATTATCCACTCCACTTTCCCTATCAATCACTATGTCCACATACACACTGAAAATAAACAAACCTTTAAGAAATTATATTTAGGGCCATTCATGTTTTCTGACCTCTGTGTGTGTGTGCGTGTGTGTGCGTGTGTGTTGTACAGGGTCTGTGGGTTCCTGAAGGTGAGGATGTAAAAATCCCTGTGGCCATCAAGCTTTTAAGAGAGGACACATCTCCTAAAGCCAACAAGGAGATCTTGGATGTGAGTTAAATTACTATCTCATTATGCTGTGAGCTCATCTACCTTACACTGTAAGTTCATTCTATTGCTAACAGTAGAATGCCAGTTACAACAAGTAGGCACAATGTGGTTATCATACTTGTTAAACATACTCGATACATTGATGACTATTCATACCACATTGTACATGTCCTTTCAAACAGCATTCTTTGACAAATGAGTATTTTGCAGTAATTTTGCAACATAATACCCCATTGAGAACATCCACTCTGTATTATTGCATGTCACTGGCCAATTAAGGTGTCACATTTCCTCTAACAGCCTGACTCCATGCACATGTTCTGCAATTTAGGAAGAAGAAGAAATAATTACAAATATTATTTAGTTTTTAGACATGGGAAGTGGAGTCTGGTTTCTAGAAGTCAAACTCTGAAAGGAAGTAAAGGAAATGGGATTAACTCATTGAGAAGGTTTAGACCACTGTTGGCGTGGGAGGAGGATACTAATTCAAGGTTAATGTGTTCTGGAACGGAATCTAGAATCTCTTCTGGTAACCGCAGTTTAGTAAACATAGTACAGACCTGGGTTTAATAAGTATTAGTAAATAGTTAATATCTGGGTTTAATTAGTGTTAGTAAGTCCAGTACAGACATGGGTTTAAATCGTTTTAGTAAACAAACACATTAAAGACCTTTGTTTAAATTGTATTAAAAACATTTTGAAGGTTTTACTGCATTGGTTTGAGCTTTCCTAGCACATGAAACAGATAGAAACACCAATCGCCTCCAATGTAGGACTTCAGGCAGACTTAATCAACAATGTTATTAGATTTTAAACTAAGTTTCACATGAATTTGGAGTGCATGTATAACTGATGTTTTGCGGTAATGTTGATCACGCTGTTTTTTCATTATTGAGTTGTATTTACTCTTAGACGGAAATTATGACTGTATCCCTTGCCCTAAATGCTGGATGTACTGCAGTGATGTACTATACCACCCCATAGTAATTGTTGGTCCTGTATCAAACTGCCTGTAGGAGGCCTATCTGATGTACTATACCACCCCATAGTAAATGTTGTTCCTGAATCAAACTGTCTGTAGGAAGCCTATGTGATGGCCAGCGTGGATCATCCCCATGTGTGTCGTATCCTGGGCATCTGCCTGACCTCCACGGTGCAGCTGGTCACTCAGCTCATGCCTTATGGCTGTCTTCTGGACTACATCAAGGAAAACAAGGACAACATTGGATCCCAGTACCTCCTCAACTGGTGTGTGCAGATCGCCAAGGTGAGACTATGCTTTCAACAGAAATCTGTAAATATTAAATGCTGCAGATTTTTCGAGGACATATTTTTTGCATCAATTTTTCTTTTTCAATTAACTAAGTAATAACTTTTTCAATTAAGTAAAATAAATGAAAAGGGTAAGTTTGTGATATTCTTTCACTGTGTTTTTCTTTCTCTTTAACCACATGCTGGGGTCACTTCCTGTCCTGAGGTCATCTGTCATGCTCTAACGCCAGGGGTTTACCTGGTTTGCCTTGGTATTGAAATGTATCAAGGTTGCCATGGTCGCCACCTAAATTGTATGTTTGTTGTCTTTAGCTGAAATGCTACATATTGTTATGGTGTGTTAGTTAAATCATCATCTAATGATAAGGCAAAACACTGGCCTTTACGACTGTCAATGACTCATAGTGTAGTAGCATATTTATGCTTACTCAAACAGCGAGTTAGTAGAAAGTGCAGTATGGCCATGTATGTCAATATACTATAGATACTTACAGTTCAACACTAACCTGATCTTTGGTTGACCTGACTTTTTGAAAAATTTATAAAATAAAAAGCTATACAGATTTATAATTTTTTATATATTTTTCACCCATTCGTCTCCCCTCCCAATTAGTCGTGTTCGATTTCCCCCTAAACCTGCCTTGGTGAAAACTCCTCTTCCACTGTGGGATGGTCGAGGGCGTTCACAGGCTGTCACTCAAGCACGTGTCGCAGAGCCGTCCAACTCTTATCACCACATGGTAGACTTTAGTCAGTGCAAGCAAGGAAGTACCGGTAGTACACATTCACCTACTATACTTCCATTATAAACAGTCAGGTCCCAGATCTGCATATAGGGAGTCACTGGAGAGTGAAATGCTAAGATGCACATCTCTAGTCTGACTCAGGGCCGGGGTTCTAATCATAGTCGGAAATACCGTGACCAGGATCGAACCCTGGACACCATAATGTAGTTATCCTGCGAAGCAGCAACTTAGCCCACTATCACACGTGAAGCCCTCATTCAGAAAGTTTTTTGTGAAAACGGTTTCCTAATTCAAAGTAATTGAACAGGACCCATATATAGAAAGATACTAGCTAGCTTCCACCTTCTTATTGTACCTTTTACCTGTACTTGACCCCAGGGTATGAGCTACCTGGAGGAACGGCACTTGGTGCATCGTGACCTAGCAGCGAGAAACGTCCTGGTAAAGACCCCTCAGCATGTCAAAATCACTGATTTCGGCCTGGCCAAACTTCTCAACGCGGATGAGAAAGAGTACCACGCGGATGGAGGAAAGGTCTGCCTAATATTTTCATTACTGGAAAGAATAACATCCATTTGAAATGTAATGATTAGTGTCAAGTGATATAAGACAAGGTAAAGAAAATTGTGCAAACTAAATAGAATTGAATGGTTCTATTTGGTATGCAGGTGATTTAGGATGTCATTGTTTTAAACTTAAAATACCTACTGTATCTAATATGTTGGTTAAATTATCTCCAGGACAGTGGCAGCTACTGAGTAGTTTTAAAAAATATATTTTATGCAGCCATTGGTAAGATTTCTTACAATATATTACAAATGTGTTGAGGAATTACATTATTTTAAATCTACCAAATATGCCTTATTCACACTTGCTATATTCATAGTTTTTCAGAAGATATCATTTTGGTCTGAACATCACTTAGTTGCTAAAGATTGGGATAATGCTCTGTAGAAAACTTATATATAAGTAAAAATATATATGTAAAAATTTTACAATTGTGGCTAAATGTAACATAAAAATGTGAATGCCAACATGACCTGAAACCAAAACACATCTTGGACAATTTCTTGCCTGCCCTATATACAGTCATATGCATAAGTTTATTTTGTATTCATAAGTTTATTAAGACAATTTCCATGATTTATAAATAATTGGGTGTTTGGATCAGCAATTTTTTTGATCTATCAAATAACTGAAGGACACAGTAATATTTCAGTAGTGAAATTAGGTTTATTGGATGAACAGAAAATGTGCAATATGCATCAAAACGAAATTAGACAGGTGCATAAGTTTGGGCACCCTAACAGAAATATCACATCAATATTTCGTTGAGCCTCCTTTAGCAGAAATAACAGCCTCTAGACCAGGGGTGGGCAAACTACGGCCCGTGGGCCAGATGCGGCCCGCCTGGTCCTTTGATCAGGCCTGTGAGGCGTTTTAAAACCCTCCACAATCTCCCGACGCCCTAGAGTGTCAAGAGCGATTTTATCATGATTATCTCGCGAATCGTATAGCAACTAAAGCTTGGTAATGTTGGAAAGAAGACGATCAGTCGAAAAAATAATGAATGTTTGCTGATCCATGTGGGTTTATGAGACCCGTAGCTATTGCACCTCAAAGTTGGTCACGTTTTTTTGACTTTTGCTTTATTTACTAAACACATTATAGACTGGAAGTAGAAAGTGGAAATGACATGATAGCAACTCTTCAATGATGTAGGACATCATCCTGCACAATACCAACATGGTACCAATATGATTGGAAAGAGGTGGTTCTGCTGATAAAATAATGCCAAAACAAATAATGAGGAGTGGTTTGTCCATGTGGATCAATGACAGCTGGAGATACTCTAAATAGACTTGAAACAAACAGTAGTGATTCAATTCTGAGAAGTCAAACAAGGAAATGGTGTTAAAAAACAACATTTATTTTCTGTAGGATACGCACGTAACTGTGTAGGGGGCGGGGTTAATTTAATGAAATAACATTTCCTATTTTTCATGCATTGCTATAAAATGTGTCCCTTCACTTTGTTTCATAAGCTCAATGTGGCCCTCAAGCAAAAATAATTGCCCGGGTCTGCTCTAGACACTTCCTATAGCCTGTAATGAGTGTCTGGATTCTGGATGAAGGTATTTTGGACCGTTCCTCCTTGCAAAACATCTCCAGTTCAGTTAGGTTTGATGGTTGCTGAGCATGGACAGTCCGCTCCAAATCACCCCACAGATTTTCAATGATACCGTAATTCCTCAAATTAAGACCTGGGCCTTTATTTACCTCTACTGCAGAAGGCAACCGTCTTTTATTTGAAGCAGGCGTTTGTTAGAGGCAGGCCTTTATTTCTGATTCCCTATGTTTGATAAGTATAATTGGCTATATTTTTGTGTAAATCCTTGTTCCAGTTTGCCTTTTATTGCTGCATTACGTTGTTAACGCAATCTCAACACTTCTTGTAACCGTTCCAAATCCAATACGTAGTTGAAAAAAGTTGTTAAAGATTCAATCGCTTGCACTGAATGGGAGCCATGTTATTTCCAATGTAGTTACTGCCATCGACCTGTACGTTAATACAAACAACACCAAGCTGAGTAAAACATACAGAAATGTTACATTTACTGAAATACCTGTAGGACAATTATCCTTAGTGATACTATTTCCTGCTCCCGCGAGCTGGCATTCCGTAAATGTTCCCTCCAACCTGAGTTGCGACTACCCTGAGTTAGCGTTTCAAACTGGTAGTGAGTAGCGTCACTTAGGTTTGGAACAAAAACCTACGGAGCGGCAGCTCGCAGGAGCAGAAGTACCATAATCCGAAAATAGCATGAATATATTGTTGAATCTATTAAAGTGATAGGAATGCACATTATATGAAAGGCACATATAGGAGATTATCAACACGTAATATTCCCTCTGCCTTTATTTAAGACCAGCCTTTATTTGTCCGTGTTGACCACGCCACTATCAGAGGCACTATCAGAGGCCCGGCGTTTAATTGACTAACAGTTTTTATTTGAGGAGTTACGGTATTCAGGTCTGGAAACTGGGATGGCCATACCGTTTTGGGTCGTTGTCTTTTTTAAATTTCTAGCTCCGTTGTGTTTTTAGCATTGTGACGGATTCCTCTACATTATTCTCAAGTATCTACTGATATTGAGTGGAATCCATGTGACCGACAACTTTAACAAGATTCCCAGTACCAGCACTGGCCACACAGTCCCACAGCATGATGAAACCTCCACCACATTTTACTGTGGGTAGCAAGTGTTTGACTTGGAACGCTGTGTTCTTTTGCCGCCATGCATATCAAAATGAAGCACCTTCTTCCAAAATGAAGCTGGCTTGTCCAAATGTGCGTTTGCATACCTCAAGCAACTCTGTTTGTGGCGTGTGTGCAGAAAAGGCTTCTTCCGCATCACTCTCCCGTACAACTTCTCGTTGTGCAATGTGCGCTGAACTGTTGAACTATGCACAGTGACACAATCTGCAGCAAGATGATGTAGGTATTTGGAGGTGGTCTGTGGGCTGTTTTTGACCATTCTCACCATCCTTCGCCTCCTATATTTTACTTGGCCTGCCAGTTCTGGCCTTAACAAGAACTGTGCATGTGGCCTTCCATTTCCTCACTATGTTCCTCAAAGTGGACACTGACAGCTTAAATCTCTGTGATAGCTTATTTTAGCCTTCCCCTAAACCATAATGTTGAACAATCTTTGTTTTCAGGTCATTTGAGAGTTATTTTGAGGCCCCCATGTTGCCACTCTTCAGAGAGTCAAAACCAATTGTGTGTTCCAATTAATCAGTACTATTGTAGGTAGTTACAGGTATTCAAATCAACAAAATAACAAGGGTGCCCTAATGTATGCACCTGTCTAATTTGGTTTTGATGTACAGTATATTGCACATATTCTGTTAATCCAATGAACCTTATTTCACTACTTAAATATTACTGGATCAGCAGAAATGAATTTGCTGATCCAAACACCCACTTACTTATAAATGAAAATCATGGAAATTGTCGGGGTGCCTAAACTTTTGCATACGACTGTACCCTGGAGGAACTAGCTCAGGTTGGTATTGTAAACACTAACTCATAAGAGCCCACTCTCTGCAGGTACCAATCAAATGGATGGCACTGGAGTCCATCCTCCAACGAACATACACCCACCAGAGTGATGTTTGGAGTTATGGTAAGTCAGGAACATATACACATTTCATAGGATTAATGCACAAATCCCTTTAACATACAATACATACAGAATGTAAAGAAAAACCTGTTACCAGTTTTTACCAACTTAATTTTAGATCAGTGTTTTTCACTAATATTCTGCTGACAGTGTAATCCGTGATTGTTTCTGTAAACAGCCAATACAAACTTGAGTTACAGAAACAACTATCGGCTATTCTTGTTCCAACATCACACCAGCAAGTTCTGAAGGTCCAATCTCCTAGAGAGTGTTAAAACCTTAAACCCTAACATACTACCCCAGGTTGTAACGTACACTCACCCAGCTGGGGCCGATCTCCAGATCCTTTTGTCCCAGGTTTTATCATGACTTCAGAGAACTCAGCAGGTCCTGGCAGCTTCTACCTTTTTCCAGTCTCTCTTTTCCTGGTCCTACTTTTCAAACTGGTCCAACACCAAGAGAACTGGCCAACACAACTCCCACTGATAACAGCACATCCAAGAAAATATGGCTGACTTTACACTATTTTAGAAAAGTAACTTGACGTATATCAGTATCTGTTTTCCATAATGGAAATCTCAGTTATCTTCCCTAGTGATTCAACCTGAACTAAGATGAGCTGTGGCACTATCGTTAAATGTGACAGCAATGTACTTATTTTTACTCAAATGCTCATTGATTGTGCATCTAACTAGGTGTGACGGTGTGGGAGTTGATGACGTTCGGGAGCAAGCCCTATGATGGCATTCCAGCCAGAGAGATAGCAGGGGTGCTGGAGAAAGGTGAACGCCTGCCCCAGCCTCCCATCTGTACCATAGACGTCTACATGATCATGGTGAAATGTTGGATGATCGACGCAGACAGCAGGCCCCGTTTCCGGGAACTGATATTGGAGTTTTCCAAAATGGCGCGGGATCCCCCACGTTATCTTGTCATCCAGGTGAGCGTTTGAATTCATTGTCATGAATGGCTGTAGAGTCACAGACATAGTAATTCATTCAGACCTGTGTTTGGCGGCTGATTCTCAGATGTGTCACTTCCAGGGTGACGACTGCATGCACCTGCCCAGCCCCACAGACGCTAGGCTATACCGGAGTTTGATCAGTGGAGAGGACATTGGTGAAACTGTGGATGCAGATGAATACCTGGTACCTCAGCATGGTTTCTTCTCCAGCCCCAGTACCTCCCGCACACAGCTGCTACACTCTACGGTACTAGAATGCCACTACTTGACTAACTGCTCAGAGGCAGTCATTTCTAACAGATTATTACTCCATAATTCACTACTTAAAAGCTTGTTCAAATGGGTTAGTCCAGGAATAGATTTAATGTGTAGCCGGAATTCGGAGCCCAATATGAAGGTTTACACCATCCATTGGCTATCTGCCACGAACACAGAAAATCACTTTTTTGTCTCTTAAAGCCATTTGATGAAATTACCTAATTGTAGTGAATTCAAAAAACAATTGACTTCTCACTCCATTTTGTTCAAAGCATTTCTCTGTTTTTCGAAACAAATTCGAACCCTGGTCACACAATGACTGAGTTAACATTCCAGTAGTGACTCAACAACTAGAACATTCGGGGGCTCGAGGTTTGCCGAATGTTACGACCTACTTTCACAAGTTCATATTTTGGAAGGGTTGACATTTCTGTTTATTTTAGCAATCAAAACAATTGGAGGTTAATTATTATTCCCACTACACCTTGGATTAAAACCAAACAAACTTGTGACAAATTTTTTCAACAAAGGCTAGATAATTATCTGTTTATGTATATATCCTGTATTTAACCAAATGAAACCAGGTATTGTTGATGGTAGGTCTTATGTTTCAGTAAGCCCCTTTTGCATTTGCAGTGAAATGTAATCATGGTTCATGTAGGCTGTGGTGGAAACAGACTAAATTGAATTCACATGGACGTTCGTAACGACCTCAATCACCCACTTCCTTTCCCTGTTAAATTCTCATCAGGGGGACGCACTTTACCCCACGTCCTATTTCCGACCCACTACTGCATCCCCCCCGCTGCCTCCCATGTGCCTTTTGAAAAACATTTCAGATGAAAATGAATGTAATTTCTTTCCTTCCTGTAGTTCTCTCTCCATTCTCCACTCTTAGAGAGATCCAGTGATGCCCGTATATTTGAGCTGCATGTCTGTTGCTGAAAGACGGCTGGTTACTCCTTAAGCTTTTAACTTTGATTACCTTTGCAGGCAGCAGCACAACTTGTTAAATTTTTTCTGGCAGAATTCCGGCAGAGGAACCTGGTTATATAATAATGTTTGGTTCACTATACAGCCTTTTATGGGCTTGGAGTGGAGTCTTTGACAGATGGTCGCCTGTTTAACATGTTTCGATTGCCTATTATACAGCCTGTCTTTTACATTTGTGATATTAGTGAAAAACACAGATCTAACATTAAAGGTACAATATTTAGTTTTCCAAAACAATAACAAAAGACGTACTTTGCATTAAAAAGCAACCATCACTATACCTATATTATATATATATTTCTAAGTTCTGTTCTTACATTATCCTAAATGTTTCCACCAACTTTCAAACCCAGAGAAATTTGTAATATAATTCGAAGACACAGGACGTTTCATTTTGTCTTCCATCAATGGCGTCATATAACATTTGACTGCTCTAGTTGTTCTAAGTTCCAGGGAACCTCCAAACATAACGTGAATAAAGTTATAATATTTTTAGCAATACCTTAATTTGTCAGTGAATATTTTTTCTGCCGGAGACGCTACATTGGATGGTTGTCATTAACGACAATAGCAAAACCCATGATCCTTCCCGACGTCATCCAAGTACATCTTTTGCTATTGTTTTGATTGTGAAACCCCTTGCGGGCAAAAACTACATATTGTACTTTAAGTTGGAAAAAAATGGTTACAGTTTTTTTCTCTACATTCTGTATGTATTATATGTTAAAGGCCTGTAGGTGGCGCGTGCAGACGCTGCGGCTCCTCTTAGTCCCAGAATGGTGTTTACACTTTTACCCTCGTACGAGTCGTTGTGTTTAAGTGAGAGTTCGTCGCGTTTGTCTATTTCTAGGCGCACATATAAACAGATGTTTCTGTTAGAGATAAAAAGTTATGTTTATGAGTTAAACTCTGTGGACACTGACGAGCTTTGGGCATTGGGTTCATTCCGCCAGCCTATTACCTCATCGACCTGTGCTGTAATACAACCCCTGAGAAGGCACTGCAAGCGTCATGAGAGGATGCGGAAAAGGGGAAAGCGCGGAGGTATCCGGGCTAAGCTAGCCGCCAGCCCACACAAGCCGACTATTCCAACCATTTTGCTTGCCAATATACACTCTTTGGATAATAAAATGGACCACATACGGCTACTGAGATCTGGCCAGCGGACTCTTTACGGAGACATGGCTTAAAGACAACATTTCGGACTCCGCCAATCAGCTGACGTGCTACCGAGCGGACAGAGTCCTCGTTGAGGGTGGTAAAACTTGCGGAGGTGGGGTCTGTGTTTACATCAATAATGCTTGGTGTCATGATACTGTGGTAGTCTGTAGGCATTGTTCAACCCTAGTGGAGTTTTTAATCATCAAGTGCTGAGCCTTTTATATTCCAAGGGAATTCACAGTGATCTTGCTGGTCTCTGTATACATTCCAACCAGCACAAACAGCGATAGGAAAGCACTCAGCAAATTGTATCATGCCATCAATAAACAACAGACAGTACACCCAGACGGATTTCTCATCCTGGCAGGAGATTTTAACCACACAGACCCTAGACCTGTCTCCAAAAATATACCAACACTTTGACATTCCAACACAAGGGAAAATATTTTGGATCTGGTCTATACAACCCACAGACGGGCATACAAACTTTACCCCTCCCTT
This sequence comes from Umbra pygmaea, assembly GCA_016801145.1. Lineage (NCBI taxonomy): Eukaryota > Metazoa > Chordata > Actinopteri > Esociformes > Umbridae > Umbra > Umbra pygmaea. The sequence continues at coordinate 39,820 of JACXGM010001741.1, read as the reverse complement.
CCCTTGGTCTCTCTGACCATACCACTGTCATACTATTACCAGCATACAGACCAGGGGTGAAAGTCACTAAACCAGTCCAAAGACAGGTACGTGTGTGGTGAGAAGGTGCCTCCTCAGCACTTCAGGACATTTTGACACCACAGATTGGGACATGTTTAAACAGGCAGCAACTTACAACCATCACACTGATATTCAGGAATATACGGAGACAATCACTGCCTATACCACCAAATGCATTGATGATGTATCTGTAACTACGTCTAAATCTCCATACGTGCAAATCAGAAAGCCATGGTTGACAGGAGAGGTTCACAATCTACTGAGGGCACAAAATGCTGCCTTCAGAAATAGTAATGATGAAGGACTTAGAACAGTTAGCGCCAACCTGTCCTGGAGTATCAGAAAGGCCAAAAAACAGTATGCCAAGAGGATAGCCCATGACAGCAGAGACACAAGGAGACTGTGGCAGGGAATCCAGACAATCACAGATTACAAGCCCCCACCACAGACCGGTGACAGTGACATCTCTTTGCTGAATGAACTCAACAACTTCTTTGCACGCTTTGAAGCATACAACACCACCCCTGCACAGAAGATTACACCTCCTTATGATGACCAGGTTTTATGTCTCTCTTCGGCCAGCGCGATGAGATCATTCTCTAAGATCAACACCCGGAAAAGTAGCTGGTCCAGACAATATACCTGGTCGGGTGCTAAAGGATTATACAGGAGAGCTCAAAGATGTCTTCATGGACATCTTTAACAATTCTGTGAAAATTCTTATGTGAGAATGCTTTTCATAGATTTAAGTTCTACATTTAATACCATCATTCCACAGGCGGTAAAAACACATCCAGCACCATCACATTGAACACAGGGGCTCCCCAAGGATGTGTTCTCAGCCCCCTGCTTTTCATTCTGTTAACCCATGACTGTTCACCAATGTACAGCACAAATCACTTTATAAAGTTTGCGGACAATACAACTGTGGTGGGTCTCATCAACAACAATGACGAGACAAACTACAGAAATGAGGTGTGCCAACGGGCCAGCTGGTGCAGTGAAAACAATCTCTCTCTAAACGTAGATAAAACAAAAGGAGATTGTTGTGGACTTTCGGAGAGCTCATACCCAGCAACCTTTTTTGACCATCAACAGTGCAGCTGTGGATAGAGTAAGCAGCACCAAGTTCCTGGGTGTGCACACTGCAAACTGAGGAAAGTTAGAGCCCCGAGTATGCTGCAGGCTTTAGAGCCCCGGCATTAATTATGTGCTCATTCTATTGTGGCAACATTGAAAGCATCTTGACCAGCTGCATGACTGTGTGGTTTGGTAACTCCACCACACACAGCCGGAAAGTGTTGCAGCCATAGAAATCAAATCTATAGAAGCCTTATTAAACAGTTTTGCTTGGTCATTTGATTAGGACACAAAAAATGGTGACTGTCGATAGTTGTCACGGTAACAACACACATATCGGTTTAATGTGGAATTAGGGCGCTAGATCTTTGCAATGGAATGGTACACGTAGAAATGGCTGCCGCTCTGACCATTCTGCTACATTTATTTACATTGGAATGCCACTTCTAATCATTCCATTTCTATTGTTGCAGCGCATAATGAATGCAGCAGGAAAGATCACAGGTGCAACACTGTTTTCCCTCAATGACATTTACAATGCCCAATTACCAAAAAGCACTCAGCATAGTGGGTGATTCCACCCACCCATCACACCCACCCATCACACCCACCCATCACACCCACCCATCACACGGCGCCTTTAGTCTTCTGGCATCTGGGAGGAGGTATGGGAGCCTGCAGGCCCGAACCACTAGACTGAAGAACAGCTTCTTCCACCAGGCTGTCCGGAAGTTAACCTCTTTCTTCTTATTTCTTAGTCCTTCCCTCAGATGCATTGAACTGTGACTCTTTGACCCAATAGCACACATGGACATACACACGCACACACACATACATACACACACAAATGCACACACATGCACATGCGCGCGCGCACACACACACACACACACAAAATGCACCAGACACTTTTATAATTGCTGCTATCCTTCTTATTTTTGCATACTGTTTGCACTTTTTAATGTAAATCTATTTAAATTATCATGTGCCTAATGTTTGTATTGTAATTTATATATATTTTGTTATTTTGGGGTTTTTACACCATGGGTCTGAGAGAAATTGAATTTCAATCCTCTGTATGTCCTCCTACATACAGTAGAATTGACAACAAACTTCAACATTAACTGAAGGGATTTGTGCATTAATCCTATGTTCCTGACTTACCATAACTCCAAACATCACTCTGGTGGGTGTATGTTCGTTGGAGGATGGACTCCAGTGCCATCCATTTGATTGGTACCTGCAGAGAGTGGGCTCTTATTAGTTAGTGTTTACAATACCAACCTGAGCTAGTTCCTCCAGGGTACAGTCTTATGCAAAAGTTTAGGCACCCCGACAATTTCCATGATTTTCATTTATAAATAATTGGGTGTTTGGATCAGCAAATTCATTTTTGATCTATCAAATAAATGAAGGACACAGTATTCAAAGACAAAATTTATGAAATTAAAGGTGTGGTTGTTGTTTCTTTCCTGTGTTTAAGAGTCAGAACAGCACATTGAACAGCAGCACTGGAATGTGCCACAGCAGAAATGGGGTAAGACATGCGTTTAAAAAAAACATTTTAGCAGGAAACATTCAAATGCACATTAAGGTATATTGAAAAATCAACATTGTAGGATTGACAAAGTTGTTTACCATATACCAGACACCACATCATTTAATAGTTTACGTTAATTATGTAACTTTGACATGATAATTTATTCCTGATTTATTTTTTTAACATAGAACGGGTTCCCATTCAGAGATGGAAGCATGGTTCTCCGGTACATCGCTGATCCCACAGACAGGTTCTTAAACCAAGCTTTCCAGCCAGCTCCAGGCAAGTATGCTTCTTGATCTCAAATCCACCCCAGACAAAGGTTCATTAATGATACTTTTATTTAGAAATGTAGAAGGACTTTACTTTTTATTTTTAAATATGTTAAAATGTTGTCATTTCTATTCAGGGTAAACATTTTGAAGCGAGAGCTTATGCAGAAACTGTATTTGAACCAATCTGCAGCAGTAGGCAGTGCCTTACAGTAGATCACTAGACCAAACCATCCTGTTTAGCTGCCTATAGCATTTGCTCACTCCTGCTATTTTATTCCCACAGACTATATGAACCAAAGCGGATTGTCAGACATGATGAACCCAATATACCAGCACCCAGGTCCCCCTCGAACCATCCTCCCAACTATCTCCTCGGACGACACAGAAACAGAGTACCTGAACTGCTATAAGAATGGGGCAGGTGGGCCTGAATACCTCAACACTCTGCAGACTTCCTTGTTTTCCCCTAACACCTCAAAAAGCTTCTCCCCAAATGGCCTCACTCCCACGACCAATGACCTTTCCCCCATGTCCAGTGATGATCACTCCAGTGGCCTCTCCACAACATCCAATGGCGGTATCCACAGCATCCAGAAATACCTGCCCCAGAACATTCTGGATAACCCAGACTACCAGCAGGATTTCATGCCCTCCGCCAAGACCTATGACAAAGGACAAATCCCAGCCACAGAGAACACAGAGTACCTGGGTCCAGACTGAGACATGTCACCCCCCCTTATTCCCACTGTGGAGGGAAAGAGACACAAGAGAATCAGTCCTACTGAGCAAAGGCATAGAGAAGATATATGTGTAACAGAGGTGGTGGTACCATGGCCTGCTCTGCATTGTATTTATCCCTGCCCAAACGACACACAGGAGCTTTCTTTTGTTTGCCAGTTGTAGAATTATACAGTACTTCCAAACTGTCTTCTTTCCAATACTGCTCCCGTTTCATGTCACCGTTTCGTTGCATTATACAAAGGTGATATCTGAATATGTAGGTGGAGAGTCACTATTACTAGATGAAATTCAGTCATTGAGATCCGTTTCTGTGAACAAGATGCATAAACACCAGTATGTGGCAGCTCACTCTTTTTCTGCCCACCTACAAACGGTACATTCACTATGATGTCCCTGATACATATTGAGTACATTATATAGCATAAGGTATTTAGTGCCCGAGCTAAACGGCTGGAAACCGCTGGAGGCCCACTAAATTCAAGTGCTGAATGTTGGTCTCTGAATTCAGAAGGTGGAGGTCATTTCAGCATGGTGGGGGTTGGCCCCTGGAACCCGTTGATGGAGGAACATCTGTAACCTGACGGCACTCTACCTCAATGAGTGGTTGATTAGGAGACAGTGACAAATACTGCTACTGATGGATGCTACAGGCTCTAAGGTTAATTGTGTTTATGGTCAAATAGAAGAGACACTGACCTCTGTTGGTGCTCCAGGTTAACTGCATCTGTGTTACTGCATCTGTCTTAGGGCTTTACAGTCTTGCTCCCTAGGAAGAACACAAACTTTCCAAGTTAATCTCTGGAAAATATAGCTATATTCCATTTGACAAATGGCCAATAGACAAATATGAAATTATGTTCTGGACAATATATTCAATATGGACACCTGTAAATTTTGCATGGCTATCTAAAACCCTTGAAAACGCTATGCCACACCAACAGTCTACAATACTGCAGCGGAGGATTTCAGTTTGAGTAGCCTGGCAATTATAGATTATCCTATAAACATTCCTCATTTAAATGTTCTTGTCACTTTATATATAAATATGCACTTATTCATTAACTGTAATTACTTCTTTGGAAATTAATAAAGTGTTTTATACTGAACAATGTGTTGTGTTTAAGGCATATTTTCAAGCAATATGTCAGTCTAAGTGATGCAAGTTCCGAATCCACATACTGTACCCTGTGGGGTCCATCAAAGGTCTGTGTCAATTCCACTGATATGTACATGACACAGTTGTATATTAAAAACCAAGCATGATTCAACATTAACATCAACTGTCAGTTAGATTGAAAATCCCCTGCCCCTCTCACTCAGCACCTTCCTGGGTGTGAAATTTGACCCTGTGCTGTCTATTAATGTCTACAGTACATGTGTCATGTTTGTAAAGTTATTTTTTAACCTGCAGAACATCACTTGCCTCTCTTGCACTTCTTCAGATGCAGAAAGGATTATCACACTTTAAAAATCACCTATATTTCTGCATAAATTTCTCACATTATTTGATTTGATCTTCATCTACGTCAACAAAAATAGACACAGTCTGCTTAAAATAACACACAAAACATGTTTTCATATTTTATTGAACACATCATGTAAACATTTCAAGTGCAGGGTGGAAAAAGTATGTGAACATGGATTTAATAACTGCTTAACTCTTAATTCGCAGCAATAGCCTCTACCAAATTGTTCATCAGACCACAACAGTCCGGAAGAATTTTGCACCATTCCTTTTTAACAAAAGCATCTCAATCAGGATGAGGTCAGGACTTAGACTTGGGCACTCCAGAAGGCCTATTTTCTTCTGTTGAAGCCATTCTGTTGTTGATTTAATTCTGTTCTTTAGTTTGTGGCATCACCCAAATTTTGTAGAGCTGCAATTGGAGGACATATGATCTTACATTTACCTGCAAAACATCTTGATAAATTTGGGAATTCATTGTTTCATTGATGAAAGCAAGCTGGCAAGGTCGTGAGACAGCAAGGCAGACCAAACATTATGCCCTCTCCACCATACTTTACAGTTAAGATTAAGTATTGAGGTTGGCGTTATGTGCCACATTTTCTCCACAGTGTTTGTGTTTCTTCCAAAATTGTAACTTTGCTTTCATCTGTTCACGTAATATTGTATTTACTCAAGTAAATTCCCACCTCTGAATAAAAGTACGAATGTAAAGATGAGTACTTCTCATGCAAACAAAGAGGGAAAAAAACATTAAAAACCTGTAGGTTTATGTTCAGAGCATAGATTGTTTCAGAGCAACATATTAGCAAGTAAAATTTAACTTTACCTGTGGTCTTCACACTAGTCTAAATTAGCTAGATAGCATAGTAGTAAAAAATATACGGAAACTACTGTACATGCATAAATCAAATGTAACGTATTTAGAAGATAATGCATACTACATTCTGATTATACAGTACAGTTTTATCGCAACAGCATACTATTCTCCTCCACCTCCACACAAACTATAGCTAGCTCCTACCTACATTGGGGGATTTTGGGGGATTTTCTGCCATGCGTGGATGCATACAGTATTCTTTCTACAAAATAATGTTTTGTTATTTGCATCTGTTTGATGTTTGGATTGCTTGCATACTTGACTGACCTGACCAACAGTAAATTGTTAACATTTGCCTTTCGTTTTGAAAGTTACTTTTGTTTTTGCTTGTCATTTCTGGAGAAAAAGATTAAAGTGGTTATATCTCGAGCTAAAGGGGTCAGAGATTTTTTCTGATGCAAGCATGGGGATGTGAGTTGGCAATGAGTGCAATCTACAGATAACATTAAAATGAGAGTAGCCATTAATTAGTCAAGCCAAGGCCGGCATGGGCGAGGGGAACAACCTTCAAATACTGTCACTGCGAACGACAGAGCGTTTAAAAAATGTTTTTTTTTCTTCCTTTTTTAACACACATGACACAATTTGCTGCTGATCATTGTTGCACAAAATGAAAAAAAAAACGTTTAGCATACTCATTTGATAAATATTGGGGTGGGGTGGGTGGGTGGGGGGGGGGGTACATTTTCTTTTTTGAATATTCTGGAGGGTGTATAGGATTTTGACTTTTGGGGGGGTCAAATTAAACTGTCTGTAATATTAGGGGGTCGTGTCCCCCCCCCCCAAAATCTACGCCCCTGCCCCAGATACCCCTAGCCTATGCAGAAATGCATCGATTTGCTGCCACGTGATTGGTTGATTAGATGTATCTAATGAAGTGGTCGGTAAGTGTAGCTATATAATAATGTATTCAGTCCGCCAAAACAAAATGTTTTAAAATGATTCGTCTTTGTTGGACACAAATCGGAGGTCCCGCCCTCCTGCGTCCTGCTTAGCAATCTTAGAAGATAACAGTTTTTTTTCTACCAGAAACGTTTTGTTTGGTTTAAACAATACAGCCTCACAGCGGAAGTTAATTACCAAACTGATATGAAAGATAATTGAAGATAATGAACCAAGAGTTAAGATTTTATGAGTCATTTGCATGGACGCCAAAGGCGGACTTCGAGGATTTTTCGCTTCCGTACCACAGCAGAGGGGTTTGGCCACTGTGAAACGAAACGTCATGCGGTGAGGATATTGACGGCACAAATGATGACGACCTTCAAAATAAAAGCACTAATTTCAATGCATTGCAAACAGGGTTCAAAATTAACTTTTTCATCCACCAGCCAAACTACTAGTGAATGTTCAAATTTTACCAGCCACTCAGTAGATTACTATTGTTTTTTTTGCTGGTGAGTGAAGCTAAACTACAAGCCACTTGCATATTTTACCAGCATTTGGCTGGTAAATGGTGCTAATTTTGAACCCTGATTGCAAACACAGGGCTAGCATCCCGTTTGGCAAAGTGGTGCAAATGTGGAAGTGCCTTAAACCTGCATTCTATCTGAACTCCAGCTGGGGGCAACACGTGTGGTTGCAAAATGGTAGTTTCTGTAAAGTCTATGAGAAAGTCAGCCACTCCATACATTTATTTATTACCTCAGTAAACATTTTCATACTGAGTTTATGGTCTCAATTGCTAGTTTTAAGTCTCCTGCAATACAGAATTATGTTCATTTTTTTAATTATAGTCTTTTTGATTTTAAAATCGGCGATAAAGCAGTGGGTGTTTTAGAGAGTGGCTATGATGTGATTGACATTGACTGTGCCAGTGAAAGTGTGTAACGTAACGTAGAGTGTAAGCAGCGTTGCAAACTCTCAGCTAACGTCACATTTAGATACCGCCTCGTCTAAAATCGTCACATCCACAACCATGATGGCTGCGCCCTTAACGGCAAACTTTTTTCTCTCTTTTTTATTTTCCTTTCAACAATCCCAACATAGTATACATTGTACACAGGTTGAAATAATAAATAAAATTATCCAAATATTATACAGATATATTCCACATAATTATTCTAAATTGTGGACAAGTTAAACAAATAGAGTTTACAAAGGATAAAATTGAACTGTACAGCGGTAAACAGAGTGTAGTAATAATAGAAAAGCAAATGTATACACAATGGTACAATTTACAGTTGTTATTGTATGTTGACAATCATTCTAAGATGTTTATCTAAGATGTTGGACATTTTGATGGCTTTTTTATATTCCAGATTTGCCAAAGAGACACAAAGTTAAGGTCAAATAGGAATAATTGTACATTAGGCTTTAAATAGATTATTCTGGATTTATGAATGTGGAATTTGCCCAATAGACAGATTAATTGGATTGTGTTGTCTATGGATAGACAACCAGTATTTGAATTTAGAAACAAGACCATTACTTCAGAGACATTAATTCATTTTTAGTGCAGGCAGACCCTATCAGTGCAATTTCCTTCCAAAAATGTTGTGAAAAAACAACTGAAAAAGAGATGTGGAATGGTCTCTTCCTGATTTTTAAAAAAAGTGCAGAGGGGAAATGTCTGACTTAAATTTGTTTAAAAGAGTATTGCACAAATAGAATGAATGTAAATCTTTCATATGTAATTCTTTAGTTTTATTTGGAACAAAATTGGAAAGAATTCCAATACAAAAGTGCTTTTGGCATGTCAGTGTGTAAGGAATGTGATCGCTTGCTATGAATATTATTGCATTTGTCTGCGTTGTGTATCCTTCCAATAGATAGATGTGGGGTTTCCCCTTTTAGAGATCTATATGAATGTGCCTTTATAAGAAATAATTTCTTAGGGATACTTTTAATTATCCTGTTATATTCTTTGTGGGAGATAATGCCAACCTTATGCATGAATTCTTCAAAACTATATAGATCACCATCATTCAACAAGTCTAAAATAAATATAATACTTTTTTGATCCAATTGGATAAGTGTATGGTCTTGTTTCTGTACCACACATACTGATTATTCCATGAAATACATTTGAGGAGAGAAGTTATGATTGAAAGCCAGTTTCCATGCATCAAGAGCATGTTTGTGAAAATTGGCTAACTTAATGGGCAGTTTACTACATTTAAAATTGCAAGACAGTAAAAATTATAAGCCACCACATTGTTCAAGTAATACATTGGGGATGTAAAACCAAGGTGCACTTTTTTGGTGAATGCATTGCTTAACCCAATTTTTTGGAAATACTTTATTGATTGTATTGAAGTCTAGAGCATTATACCCACCCTTTGAGTAAGTTTTGATTATCGTTTTACTTTTTATATACTCATTTTTTTTCCTCCAAATTAATTTAAACATGAGTGAATTAATGACTGCACATGTTTTTGGATCAATATACAGAGATATGCAGGGTATACTAATCTTGAGATGCCTTCTGTTTTAGATAACAGCATTCTGCCAAACATTGAGAGATCCCTTTGCAAACAGCAGTTAAAAGTATTATTAGATTTTTTTAATCTTTGGAGTAAAATTGAGAAATTCACTATCAGATCTACTAATCACAATACTGAGATATCTCACTGATGTTTTTATGTCCAGGTCACATATAGAGGTCTTATTTGAGGGGTGTACAGTCATTATCAGTCTTACTTTGGTTTACAGAGAGCTCAGAAGCTATAGAATTTTTTTTTAAGGCGTCTAACACTATAGGGACCTGAGATTCATCGTTTCGGAAAAGACACGTATCATCAGCCAGTTGACTAATGTATCATCCTTAATGCGAATACCTATAACATTAGTGCAATTGTGTGTATAGGTTAAGGAGCTCAGCAGCTAGTAAAAATAAGAAAGGCGAGATAGCGCAACGTGGCCTGACTCCTCTGTTAAAGCGTGGGTAGGTGCGTTTAGTCAAGGAAATGCTACTTGTTTATGTTTTTGTAGAGTATGTGGATCAAATTTTAGAAATTGTGTCCAAATCCAAAACGGGAAATAGCCTCAAAGAAGAAGGGATGTTCAACCATATCAAAGGCTTTGTAAAAGTCTAGAAATAATATTATTGCCTCATCAATATATAAAGCATAATCTAAGATATCTTTCATCGTCAGATATGATTTAATTCAGATAAGGTTTTAGTTTTTGGGCATAAATTGAGGCAAGCAATTTATAATCAGAATTTAACAATGTTATTGGATGCCAATTATCTGACAAGAGAAGGTCTTTATTTGGCTTAGGATTTAGAGTAATGAGCTCTTGTTTCATTGAGGAGGATAACTCTCCATTAGAAGCAAATTCTTTAAAGACCTCCAATATTAAGTGTTTTGTAACCTCCCAAAAAGTTCCAAAAAATTCAAAGGGCAGGTAATCAGGTCCTGGAGCTTTGTTCAGAGGAGATTTCTTAATTACTACATCTAGATCTTCTAAGGATATAGGGCTATCACATCTTTTGCTATTTTCCCCACTAATTGTAAGGATAAAGTAGCTAACTTCATCAAAAAATGCTTAGACGAATCAGAGTTAAAGTGAGAAGAGTATGTGTTATTAATGTAAAAAAATTTTTTGCAGAGTTCATCTGACCAAATTCTTACCATCTGGCTCTCGATCTGATGAAGGCTCCTTTTGATTTCTCCAAATAGAAAATATTCAGTTTTTCCTGGAGAGAGTATAAACGTTTATCACTAGGGGTCAGATTATCTAACAAGGCATTTAAACCATTCAGTAATTCTAGAATTTGCTTTTCCTTCCTTTTAGCATTTTGTATGCCAAACCTAGAGAATTTTCTACATTCAAATTCAAACAACGCCCATTTTGAGATATTGTAATTAAGTTTTAGATTGGGTAATAAATACATTTTTAATTATATCCAAACAGTAGGAGGGAATTTGTAGAAAAGAGCAGTTGAGCTTCCAATAGCCTGTTATTGTACGTTGTTTAAGTTTGTCACGCAATGTCAAAGGAGCAGGAGATCTCTGAAGAGATCAGAAACTGCATTAACATTTCAGGGATCAGCCATGAATCAGTACGTGATGTCTGTGATAGATCAGCCTTAAACCAGGTGAAAGAGAGCGAGTGGGGGTTTAATAGCCTATAAGCATCTCGTAAAGAAAGGTCTTAGTATTGGATTAACAGCATCAGCTCTGCCTCGAAGAGGAAATCTTACAGAATTTTGGTTCAGGATGTTAAAATCTCCAATGGTAACAAACGCCAATAAATATTTTTCTTTGAGAGAAGAAATCTTACTATTCAGGTCTTGAAACATAATTTTGTTCTGAGAAGATCTGTTGAAACCATAGACACTTACTAAAATTAAAAAGAGAGCCCTAATGTGGTAGAACTGCAATAATCCACCCGTCTTCAGTGGAAAATCACAATGGAAGAACAGAATGATTAAAGTTGCAATCAAACCTAATGGAAACACCTGAGTGATATTAATGAAAAAAAAGAATCCCCCCCACTGATTATGCCAATATATGTTTCATCCCTCAGAGATGAATGAGTTTCTTGTAAGAAAATAGATGGCCTTTTTTGTTCTTTACAGAAGAGAAATAAAGAGTTTCTTTTAGTGTTATCACGAATACCCTGTACATTTAAAGAGAAACAAGAAAGATGAAACTGTGTCGTAGAAGCAAACAAGCACAAAGAACAAAGTTAAGAGATTGAAACAAGGAACTTGAAACAGCTACCACCATAGAGGTAGTGAATATAAAGTGTGTTTTTGGTTGAGTAGAAACAGAAAAGGGCAAAACTTAGAAGTATAATGTTCCCATTTTAGAATCTGAAAAAAGAATTGTGCTTCAGGTCTAAAGCCACAAAATAATGGTTTGGTAAAAAACAACGATGTCAGGATTAGGCTCAGAAATACAAGGAGAAGATTCAAACGCAGAAATGGTGAGAATAACAATAATGTAATTTATTATAGAGTTGATGTATATAGCAGATTGTTGGTAGTTATATGACTGGCAGAATACTAGGGAGCAAGGTAGGAATAGTTAGAAGGATGAGCAGGAGAGCACGGTCAGGTCTACTGGCAGGTAACCAGGAGAGCACGGTCAGGTCTACTGGCAGGTAACCAGGAGAGCACGGTCAGGTCTACTGGCAGGTAACCAGGAGAGCACGGTCAGGTCTACTGGCAGGTAACCAGGAGAGCACGGTCAGGTCTACTGGCAGGTAACCAGGAGAGCACG
>JACXGM010001741.1:0-19895 GCA_016801145.1 Umbra pygmaea | reverse complement strand
TAGTGCCACAGGCTGATTGCCTCCGTGCCACGCCGCATCGAAGCAGTCATTTCTGCAAAAGGATTCCCGACCAAGTATTGAGTGCATAACTGAACAAAATTATTTGAAGGTTGACTTTTGTCTTTTTTTTTGTATTACAAACACTTATTTTATTGGTCAGATGAAATATGCTAATTCTTTGAGATAGGAATTTGGGGTTTTCATTAGCTGTATGCCAAAATCATCAGTATTAAAACAATAAGTGACCTGAAATATTTCAGTTGGTGTGCAATGAATCTAAAATATGACAGTTTAATTTTTATCATTACAGTATGGAAAATAATGAACTTTATCACAATATGCTAATTTCTTGAGAAGGACCTGTATATGTATACATACAGTGCATCTGGAAATATTCACTGCGCTTCACTTTTTTCTAATTTTATGTTCCATCGAAACCAAAACAGCAAATGTACATAAGTATTCACAGCCTCTGCTCAATACTTTGTTGAAGCATATTTGACAGCAATTACAGATTCATGTCTTTTTGAGTATAATGCTACAAGCTTGGCACACCAATTTTTGGTCAGTTTCTCCCATTCTTCTTTGGAGGACCTCTCAAGCTCCATCAGGTTGGATGGGGAGCATTGGTGCACAGCCATTTTCAGATCTCTCCAGAGATGTTCAATTGGGTTCAAGTCTGTCCTCTAGCCACTCGTTTGTTATCTTGGCTGTGTGCTTAGGGTTGTTGTCCTGGTGGAGGATGAACCTTCGCCCCAGTCTGAGGTTCAGACCATTCTGGAGCAGGTTTTCAGCAAAGATGTCTCTGTACATTGCTACATTCATCTTTCCATCGATCCAACCATTCTCCCAATTCCTGCCACTGAAAAAATGCCCACAGCATGATGCTGCAACCACCATGCTTCACTGTAGGAATGGTAATGGCCATGTAATGAGTGGTGCCTGGTTTCCTTTCAGGCCATAGAGTTCAATCTTCGTTTCATCAGACCAGAGAATTTTGTTTCTCATGGTCTGGGAGTCCTTCAGGTGCCTTTTTGCAAACTACAGGTGGGCTCTCGTGCCTTTTACTGAGGAGTGGCTTCCATCGGCCACTCTACCATACAGGACTGATTGGTGGAGTGCTAAAGAAATGGTTGTTCTTCTGGAAGGTTCTTCTCTCTCAACAGAAACGCTGGAGCTCTGCCAGAGTGACCATCCAGTTCTTGGTCACCTCGCTAAGGCCCTTCTTCTTCGATCGCTCAGTTTGGCCAGGCGGCCAGCTCTAAGAAGAGTCCTGGTGCTTCCAAACATTTTCCATTTACAGATTATAGCGTCCACTGTGCTCATTGGGATCTTCAATGCTGCAGATATGTTTCTGTACCCTTCCCCAGACCTGTGCCTAGAATCCTGTCTCGGAGGTCTACTGACAATTCCTTGGGCTTCATGGTTTGTGCTCTGACATTCACTGTTAACTGTGGGACCTTTCCAAATCATTTTCAAAACATTTACAAATAATGTCCAATCAACAGAATTGACCACAGGTGGACTCCAATCAGGTTGTGGAAACATCTCAAGGATGATCAATGGAAACATAATGCACCTGAGTGAATTTTTAGTGTCATGGCTAAAGCTATACATTTTTATGTACATGTGCTTTATTTGTTTCTTATTTTTAATAAATTTGATAAGAAGCACACTTCTTTCACATTGTCATTATGCAGTATTTTTTGTAGAATTGAGGGGAAAAAATGAATATAATCCATTTTGGAATAAGGCTTTAACAACAAAATGTGGAAAAACTGAAGCGCTTTGAAAATTCTCTGGATGTACTGTATGAGATTAAACTGTTGGTCATCAGTATTTTAACAACATTTGTAAATTATTCGAGATTAACTATTTTTAAATCTTTTTTTGTGCTTTTTTTAACTCTTATTGTTTATATCGAATTCATCACTTAGTCTCTATTCACAATACTTACAGCACCTCCCAGCAGACTTAGGACAGGCAAAGCACATACAGCACATACAGTGCCATTCTGGTTTGTATCAAACTCCACTCATGTCTATGCCAGAATACTTAGGCACTAGAAGAAACACACCCTGGCCTTCTACCTCCCTTGAGCTTACTTGGGCTCAAGCTGTCACAAGGAGTTGCAAGCAAACTACAAGACAGGGCACTGTTGGCCAATTGCACCTAGGGATGGGACGGTATGAAAATTTTGTATCACGATTATAGTGACCAAAGTTATCACGATTATCAAAATTATCACGGTTTTGTTAAAAACGGATACACACACACTGAAAACATTTCAAGTTTTATACTTGGAAATCAACAAACAACAAATACAATTAAAAGCTCTAAGCACTTTTTATTTTACTATAGTCTACCATTTAGTACTAAAGCCTACTATTCGATGTGATATCATTATGAAGTTCGCATAAATTGATGACAGATAATCTTGTTAGAATTAGGCAATAGCTTTACCATCTGCTGAAGTAAACGAAAGGGCTAGTTAACAGGATGATTGTTCACCTATGCTCTGAATTTGACTCTGTAATGGCATATTCATGTAACACAAACATTACTTTCATTGCTAATCATTTGATTTATTGTGGTGGTAAACAGAGTATCATCAATAAACTATATATACTAAGAAATAGTCCTATTTTTTATATTTGGTAGACTACCAGTTGCTGGCAGGAATAGTTTTTGTCTTATAGGCGTTAACTCACATGGTGGCTTGAATACTGTGCCAGTATACTGTGACTATCTCTGTGGATGGTTCCCATTGCCTGCTGTTTTGAATCTCTCAGATGAAGGAATGGAGTTGACCGTGTGTTAGTGAAGATTTTCTTTTCGGATGTCACGAGCGACAGATGTGTACTGAGAGTAGCTTGCGTTGGAATGCATTGTCTGACTTTGTTGAGGAAGACCAGCAAAGATGTTTGGATTTGGTTAGAGAGCAATGTCTTTAAATTAACACGTCTAAACATATCTTATGTTCTGTTGCCTGCTGCATTTTTATGTGCGCAAGATAGACTGCTTAAATCTGCTGTAGCATCGCGACCAGCAGTTCAAACAAACTACTGAATAAAAGTAACTCCACGATGCCTGGCTCTTGAGTCGGTAGAAATAAATGTTCCAAAGTAATACGTGGCCCCGCTACACTTGCGCTAATGAAACAGAATGAGAACGTGGAGATTAACTGCTCAATGAGAGTGGGTTGTTATGTTTTAGTAAACAAAACTGTAAGGACACACAAAATATATTTTCTATATTAGCTAAGTATATTAAATATAAACAAGACTCAAACTAAGCTAACTAACGAAAAAGTGTGTTGCTGTGAACTCATGGAGCTCCCGCAATCATCGGCTATTACTGTACTATATCTGGCTGTTGCTAACTAAAATGTTGCACAGAGAAAGCAAATGGCTTCTTTCGACAAAATACAATGGAACAAAATAGCATGACTGCCGCAATTGTTTAAGACCTTAGAAAATGAGATTTAAAACTTAAAGACAGTTTTAGACCGTACATTCTGGAAAACGACATTAAGTCTATTTAAGACTTTAAGGATCTGCGGACACTAATCACATGCAATATTTTATGTCCCTGTAATTATTTCAGTGGTGAAAATAAAAATATGTGTAATAAGTTTACTATGAATGAATACAATACATTATCCCTTAAATGTCACCTATAATGTTTTGAACATGTTCGTTCGTCTTGGCTCAAATCTTCTTGCTGTTAAACTTATCATCTGGATACTTTGCGTTAATTACAAGTGAGAAAATTAAATATTTATTCTCGAATCAATATTGTTTGTCCAATTATTTGCCCAAGTTAGTTTTGGTCTTGAAGTAAAAGTTAATGCATTCGCTGTATAACAGTGGCTGGTTGTCACGAAGATGACAGATTTTACGTATTTCCCCCTTTTGCAGCGACATTCCTCTGCAGACAGCTGCCCATCCTCGATTAAATTGCCATCAGGACTCTTGTAATAGACAAAATATGACCACACCTCAGATTTTGTCCTCTTGGATGGCTGAAAAATCTCCCGAGTGCTGTCACTGCCTTCCGCCTTGACTTCTCGTGCAAAAAATGACGTTGCATGCGCGCACCTGCGTCAGACTGATTCTGACTGGACAGGATTTACCGTGAGTTTTCAAAATCACGGTAATCAAAGACGGTTTTACTGAAAATTAAATTTTAAACGGTAATACTAACCGTACGGACATTTTATTGTGGTTTACCGTGAAACCGGTAATCGTCCCATCCCTAATTGCACCAGACTCTATTTTACGCCTGGATTAGTCTGCTAAATGTTTTAATAGTATTGAGCGAAAGTCTTTTTGGAAAAACATTTGCAACCCACACAATGTTATGCAACTTGAATAGATTATTCATTCACCCAAACAAAATGGTTTAGTTGTGAATGTGCTTCGACTGTCCTGTTGATGCAAAAAAGTGGGAGTTGCTGCAAATAAGTAGGGAAGTAGTAATGAAATAGATGTCATTCAATATAAGTAAAAAGCAAAGAAATAGAGAACATTTTTTGAAAAGCAACAAGAATGTGTAAATTAATGAATCAATCAATGAATGAAGTTAGCAAACAGAATAAAAAGTCCTATGTTCTATGAGTGGGCTCTCCATCCTGTTTGCTTCTGTTAACAAAAAGTTTTACAACTAAGAACATTAGTACTTGTGATTTGAATACCCTCCTCAAGACTCAAGTTCCCTTATTTTAATGACATCATTTTAAATAGTTGGGCCATTCTTCTCTGAGGCAGCTGACCAGTGTTTGGTGGGTGTCCTGAACTTCAACCCATGTTGAAACACAGGGCCTGTGTGAGTACAGATGGTCATTTTAAGCAAATAGGAAGACAAGTTCTGGTCAACAAACAGGCAGAAGATAATATGAACTCACAGACCCATATGCAATAACTGGAGACATGTTGTAAATGTGTCTGTAGCTTGTTTACTAAGTGTACTGTATAATATAACCTGTTGGGATTCCCTTGAAACCGCAAAGACAAGAAAAAAGGAACCAAGTAAGAGACAGAACCCTTTCAAAAAGGCCACCAAATGCCAGATAATACACAGAACTGAATAGACTGGAGTCAGAATGAAATATCTGGCCTTCTTTGAGCCAACATGGACCCAAAGTGCCACAAGTTGTTGGTAGAGCAATCAGATTTGTAGTCTAGCAACATTGTCCAACTGATAGCTGAATAGGCCTTTGATGTCTGATCAATGTGGAGACCTATTCAGTTTTCAGGTCAGATTGATTATCAAAAGGGAGACCTCTTAAGCTATCTGGTCAAAGTGATATTCATTGAACTGGACATTGGTTCAAGAGATTATCTACAGTGCTATAGGATAAAGAGGAACTGAAGAATGCTAAATGTACATAAAGCATTTTTTCAAAGAAATCTGAAATTCGCCCAACCTGGAGAAAGACTGCAATTACATAATGCAATTGGAATTCTAACAACTTGTCACCGTTTTTAAATTTTTTTACACGATGAAGGAATATTGGGTGTCTGTTTAGTTACACTTCAACCTATTACACTACAGGACATGCCACCAGGTATATCTGTGCAGTGACCAATTCAACACTGTGTTGCAGAGAGCCATGATGACAGCTTCTGTCCTTAATTATCAAAGGAAACTGCACAATTTCCTTTCAAATGAGCATTTTAACTACATCTAAACACACAAGGATGGAGCATAAACAACATGCATGCCCCGTTGCCTCTGTTTCACTACAATGACTTATTTGTACAGCTACGCCCCAGTGACTTTTTTTTGCTATCATTTCCTTTTTTGTGGCAAAGAAAATAATAGATGACCCCTAGTTGGTGCTTTTAAGGGTTGAATTATTGCCACTTTAAAATGTCTGAAGGTTGAGGAACAGCAGTTGAACTGATATTAAATAATGACCCACAAGGAAGTCAGCCATTGAGAGAAGACACAATTGGAAAGACGAAGACCACATTACATGTGATTTGCAGAAGTTAGTATTTTATTTTTGGACTTCAAAAATAGCGTCCCTCTGAAGTTGCATATTAGACGAGTGCTCATACACGGATGGCTACACTGCTACTGTCATGTTAATTTGCACAGTGATTTTTATTCAATTTCACACGAAATTGCCAAAACAGAATTATTTATACTTGTTGGTTTATGAGCTGGACTGACTCCCTTTCTTATTAGATTGCTTTGATTACCAGTATTAATGTACAGCATCTGTGAAGTATTACAAGCAATAGAATACTTCTTAATTATTAGCATAACTGCCGGGAAAGTAAAAGGACAGGATAATATGAACACAAAGTAATACGATCACATTTATAACCTTCCATTGACCTCTGGGGTTATAAGAAAAAGTTATACCTCTGGGGTTATATGTGTTGCCCCTACACAAAGGTGGGTATACTGGTGGTGACCTTGATAATTACAATTATTTACTGATCTCTAAAACGTCTTGTTTAGCGAACATCACTAATAAAAGGTTTACTAATAAAATTACAGCCTCGCTCTTCTCACAACTGCATATTCAACATATTTGTCTGGATTTACACCACCACCACCCCAAACCTTTGATACAAGGCAGGATGGATCCATGCTCTCATGATGTTTATGCCAAATTCTGACCTACCATCTGAATGTCGCAGCAGAAGTCAAGACTCAACAGACCCAGGACTGCCAACAGAAATGTCTGGGCCCCTGAAAAGGTCCAGTGAATTGGCCGCCCCGGTGCACTTTTGACATTCCTGGCCTCCATGGCCCCCCCCGCTCGGCTGGGCCCCAGAATGCTTGCCCCTTTCCCTCCTTATGGGGGGCCCTGAACAGACTAGTCAATATTATTTTAATGTTCTTTTAACTAGTTTTGGTGATCCTGTGCGAATTGTAGCCTCATTTTCCTGTTCTTCGCTGAAAGGAGTGACACCTGGTGTGGTCTTCTGCTGCTGAAGCCCATCTGCTTCATGTTTCACAAAGTCACGCAAACCTGGTTCTGTGTTTGATCTCTACTCCATGAATGGGTCTGCTACTGAACTCGTTCCTGCTTACAAATACCTAGGTATATGGATAGACAGTGATCTATCATTTAAGAAACATGTTTTTGAGCTTGTTAAGAAGCTTAAACGCAAAGTGGGCTTTCTTTATAGAAATAAGTCTTCCCACCTCCTATCAGGATGCAGATTATTCAATCAACATTTTTACCTGTCCTTGATTAAGGAAATACTATTTACACCAGTGCTGCAGATGTGACCCTGAGATCTCTTGACCTGGTTTTCCACAGTGCTCTGCGTTTTATCACCTCAGTTTTAACACTCATCTTTGTTTGCTTTATCAAGAAGTCGGTTGGACTTCGTTAAAAATGCGTAGACTATTGCACTTCTCCAAGTTTGTTTTCAAAGCCCTTCTATAGAGGCTCCCTATCTATATATCTTCTTTTTTGGCATTCAGAGTCACTAATTATAACACAAAATCTCAGGACTGGTTGACATTAGAGACTCCCTTTGTAAAGTCTACATTTGACAGATCTGTGTTTAAGTGCCTTGAATCTCATATGTGGAACAACATTCAGGCAGTTCTTCATTTGGATGCGTTAGTTCCTCTAGGTCAGTTCACTGTTTTGGTTAAAGAGTTTTATAGTGAAAAATGTGTTTGTTTTAATTGACTTGTATTCTAGGTATGTATGTCTCTCTAAATATTTATTTTATATTGTGCTTGTATTTGTGCCATTTCTATGGTTGTGTTCCTAGGGCACACTTGTAAATGAGACCCTGGTCTCAACGTGGATTTCCCTGGTAAAATAAATAAATACTAAAAATCTTTCGACATGTTGTGCGTTTACAGATGCTCTTCTGCAGACCTTGGTTCTAACAACTGGTGATTTGAGTTACGATTGCCTTTATCAGCTCGAACCAGTCTGGCCATTCTCCTCTGATCTCTGCCATCAACAAGGCATTTTTTCCCAGAGAACTGCCACTCTCTGAATATTTTTTATTTTTTGGACCATTCTCTGTAAACCCAAGAGATGTGTGAGGGAACATCCGAGTAGATCAGCACTTTGAAATACTTAAACCAACATGTCTGGCACCAACAACCATATCACCTTCAGAGTGACTTAATTAAATCACATTTGAACCCCATTATGTGGTTATATTTGAATTTCAGCAGATCGTCTTGGCCATGTCTACATGCCTAAATGCATTGACTTGCTGCCACGTGATTGGCTGATTAGATATTTGTGTTAACGTGCAGTTTAACAGGTGTAGCTATTGAGCGTATTATGTCCATTTGTTTTCAGTTTGATCTCTGAATTTACCTTCTAGCCTTCTTTGTTTTCTCAATTAAAAGCTTGAGTTCTGGTCGAAGTTCACGCACCTCCCTTTGTCATTGAAGAATCACCCTCTAATGGGTGTTTAGAATGCTACACCAAAGTGGCTCAACTTTACTGGACAAATGTTAATATTATTTAATTTTCCTGTTAGGTACAAGGTCAGCACTGTGTGTGGTATGGAGAGTGTGGGGAGTCAGTGAAGGTCGAGGGAAAGAAGTACAACTGCAACTACACAGGACCTCCCATCCCACTCCCAGCAGAGGGCCACGAGCTGCTGCTGGTAAGATGACCATTACAGCGTTGTCACTAACGGCTGCTTTCACCCAGTGCCACTTACAGTTAATGTGCTCACGATGCCATAGCTAATGGGACGGGTAGGGCTTTCATGTTATGTCATGTATTGCACTTCTTACCATTCTATATGTATTGTGATTCAAGACCTTCGACCCCACACAGCATATCTGGTACAGAGGGACAAGATATGAAGTTATGAAAACAAACAGATGAAGGATGAATGTTCATTTCTGTAACAAACAAGGCAGAGTTGCACAAATTGCCTGAAATTGGTTATGCCAAATGTACCGTAGATAAATAATTTTGGAGTTCTAAAAGGAATGAGAAGTGTATTCTGTTGCAGAAGATAAGAAGTCGACAGTGGGTCAAGGAGGTTGTTCAGCAACCGGAAGGTTGGTGGTTCGATCCCCAGGTCCTCCTGACCAAGTCGAGGTGTCCGTGAGCAAGACACTTAACCCCAGCTGCTCCCAACGAGCTGGCTGGTACCTTGCATGGCTGACACCGCCGTCGGTGAATGAATGGATGGATGAATGGGTGACGCTATTGGTACGCTATTGACAAAAAAGGGTTGAACCCGCAAATCGCCGCTATTATTATTATTATTATTATTATTATTATTATTATTATTATTATTATTATTATAATATATATGTAAAAAATAAAAAAACTTCTAAAACGTTTAACTGATAGTATTAATCGGTCAAAAGTTTTACTTTCGGTTAACGGTTAAACGGTCAATATGAGCATCGCTATTTTGGGGTAAATTGAAAATGTATTTTATACTTTTAATACATTGTAGATCTATAGATTTAACTTCATTAAAATATATTTGTTTTAATGCACAATCAGGAAAGCCTTAATAAAAATAATCCACTTCTCTAGCAATGAAAAATTTGATGTATTTTCATAAAATGAGTAATATTTTGGATGAGTGTGCTGGGGGCAACTTTATATGTGATCTAGTAACTTCTGAAATTCTGAAAAAAGTGCAGAGTAGACATTTAGTTCCCTTCATAATAAATTTGCCTAAACTTGGCTATGGTCCGCTTAAAAAAAATCTAGAATTAGCTTTTGTGTGTTGGCAATTCAAGACCAGTTACTGGGTCTAGAGCAGTTTATTGAGAAATTCTGTAGTTTTCTTTTGATGACTTAGAAACCTCAAACACTTTCAAATTGTTCAAAGAAGACACCATGTGTTTCATGGAGGCAGGCATGGTGGCCTAGTGGTTAGCACTGTGGCCTCACAGCAAGAAGGTTCAAGGTTCAAACCCCGGTCATCCCAGCCCTTTCTGTGTGGAGTTTGCATGTTCTCCCCATGTCTGCGTGGGTTTCCTCCGGGTGCTCTGGTTTCCCCTACCGTTAAAAACATGCAGGTTAGGTTTGGGACTACAGATGGAAATTAGCAATATATATATAATCTGGCTCATTTACAGTCTGTACAGAACTGTAAGATTGTTGATTAATGTGCACTGTACCAAGTAAATAAATAAACAATATTGAACTGCCTTTGCAATTTCCCCAAAAAGTAAAGATTTTTTGTTAATAAACATTTTTAAATTGAAAGATTCAACAGGTTTTTTTATTGAATGACTTATAAAATTCCTAAACTTTCTGTGTGTCCTCTGAACAATTTAAGTGATGAGGTTTCTAAGTGAAAAAAGCTATTGAATTTTCCAAGTTTCAAATGTTTATAAAATAAAAAATTATCTTTAAATATCAAAGGATGTGCATCATGTGGCTGTGCTCTCTGACCAATTTGATAGTGTTTTGAGGTTTCTAAGCCACATGATGAAAAGGGATTTAATTCACAATTTTAAGGTATTTCATTGATTGATGGTCCCTAACCTTAAGCAGACAGCTGTGTACTTTGTCCGATACATTGGGCTATAGGGTGTCTGAGTCTGGAAAGAGCAGGACGGATCTTTTTCTCTAAAAACATTTAGAATCAATATTTATCAAAAAATGTATACTTTTGACAACACTACTACAAACTGTAAACCAAGAAATTGGACAAACATAAAGTGTGTGTGTGTGTGTGTGTGTGTGTGTGTGTGTGTGTGTGTGTGTGTGTGTGTGTGTGTGTGTGTGTGTGTGTGCAGGAGCTTTGTCCAGGCTATGATTATGGAGACCAGAGCTTGTGCTGTGACGTCCATCAGCTCCAGACTCTAAAAGGGAGCCTCCAATTGCCTCTACAGTTCCTCTCTCGGTACGTACTATACTCTTTATGATGGGTGCCAAGAAGCTGTGGCAGTAAGATAGCTTTCCTGACTTCAGTACTGTCACATGTATCTGCAGCTGCCCGGCCTGTTTCTTCAATCTGATGAACCTGTTCTGTGAGCTAACCTGCAGCCCCCACCAGAGTCTCTTCATGAACGGCACCAAGTTTACCGAAGCAGGAAACCAGACCAATGTGGTGGAAGTGCAGTACTACATCGGACATACATTTGCCAATGGTGAGAGAACAGGTTAACAAACCCCATTTTCATGCTGTATTTGGGACAAAGCCAGTAAAAGTGTATACATTTATTTTGGTTCTTTCTCCTGGCAGCTATGTACAATGCATGCCAGGACGTCCAGGCCCCATCGAGTAACGTGAAGGCCCTGTCACTGCTCTGTGGCAAAGATGCCGATGAGTGCAATGCCACCAACTGGATTGAGTACATGTTCAACATGAACAATGGACAGAGTCCCTTTCCTATCCTCCCTATATTCTCAGGTGAGAGGACAACACCAGATGGATGTAACCTTGTTTCAGTTAAGCACCACATCGCAATTTCAATTATAACACCACAAGAACATTCAGTAGGATACATTTTTATGTAACTTCTTAATCTTGCCCTTGTATATCTCAACATCCTCGGAAATCCTCGGACTGCCCTCTCTAGATGA
Source organism: Umbra pygmaea (assembly GCA_016801145.1). Lineage (NCBI taxonomy): Eukaryota > Metazoa > Chordata > Actinopteri > Esociformes > Umbridae > Umbra > Umbra pygmaea. Next base: position 8,380 of record JACXGM010001741.1, on the reverse strand, counting down.
ACCAGTGTCAGGTATGACCCCCATGAACAACAAGACGTACGGCTGTACAGAGGGCCTTGAAGATGGCTCTGGGCCCTGCTCCTGCCAGGACTGCAGCCAGGCTTGTGGTCCCGAGCCAGTCCCTCCGCCGCTGCCTCCACCATGGACCATTCTTGGGATTGACGCCATGGTGGTCATCATGTGGATCACCTATGTGGCCTTCCTCCTCATTTTCAGTGGAGCTGTGATTGGAGCCTGGTGCTACAGGTGAACGGTGGACGTATACTAAGAACGCACTGGTCATTTATAGTTGACCATTTCCCTTGATGCATTTAACAGTGGTGGTTTTGTTTTTCATTTCCAGGAAAAGGACAATTGAGTCTGAGTACGGTCCCATATTAGACAGCAATAACCCTAACAGTCTGAACAGTGATGACGCTGAACAAGGTACGTTGCAACAAACACTGGTTTTACTTGATAGCTTTCTGGATTTTCCACATTGTCTAGATACAGGGGATATCAAAGTCTACTCATTGAAAATACAGCCATTAATAAAATGCAACCAGTCATTGACCATCTTTTTTCATATAATATTAATTCCATAAAGATACAGTCTGTAATTCTTGTAATTGCAAAACAATTTTGTAGGCCAATTTTAGCCCCCATTTTGTCCGGAAGTGTAGTAAATTGTTTGTTATATACACAATCTAAGTAGAATCATCATCTTACCGTAGTTAGCTTGAAAGCTGACATGTTCTCAAGGCTATTGCAGGAATTCCCTTACCAAGCGGCAGGCAGAGAATCCCCAACAAATGTGACATATGGTTTGCCAAATTAGTGGAAGTCCCGTTGACAGAGCTGTCAATCAAACCAGAGCTATACGGCAACATCTAATGAGGTTGCAGGGCGGGCACAACATCTAGACCCAGGAGAACAACAGACAAAATATGAACCTAGACACTTCCGAGGAAAAAAAAGTCCTGAGCAGGGACCCATTTTAAAAGGGTGCTTAAATTCACATTCTTTAGAACCTAGAGGGCTAAATAGTTCTAAATATTGCCAAAAATTGCAGAATGCCTCTTTAACCTCTTAAGGATTGTTTTCCCGAGAGAAAAAGTTGACTAGAATCACAATTCACAGGTCCAATTATTATGTAATATACATGTCCCATATCTTTACAAAGCTGAAAATCTCAGGAATCTAGCTAATGTCTCTGTTTTACAATAGCTATAACAAAAATAAACATTAAACCTTATAATGTTGGCTACATGCCTTGTAGACATGCGCCTCAAATAAAATAGGACGTGGATTACAATCACTGCTCAGAACTGGTATTTATAAGTTATGGATATCTCTATATCTCTCTTTATAAATGTCTCATATGTCCTTAAAGGTTAAGAACTTCTATTGATTATCTCGGTTTAACTATACCTATAAAAACTAAAATGTTATGAGTGATAATTTCAGCTATGAGTCTTGTAAACAAAGCTGTTTGTTATTTCACCTCATGGAAAATACACAGTAGATTATAAACACGATTTACAAGTAAAATTTTTAGGTAACCAATACATGTTCCATATCTTTACAACGCTTAGGATTTTAGCATTCTAGTGATTATCTTGGTTTGACTATAGCTATTAAATTTAAAACGGTATGACTGAACTTGAGCTATGTGTCTTGTGAACAAAGCAATTATGCTAGCAGTGCCAACCACATTGAGTCATGACTAGGGTTGGGAATTAGCAAAAATGTGACTATTCGATAGTTACTATGCATGTTGCTTAGTGGGAATTTTGGCATTCCTTGTCTTGAACATTCCTCTTTAAATCTGTCTTCTGTGGTTGCCATTTTTGAGCTGAAGTAATGACCTTGTTGTGCAGTTACCCAGACACGTCCATTAAACAGAGGTTTGTACCTGACCTTCCCCTCTGTCACAGTGGATGCATCGTGGGTTGAGGTCCTGGGCGAGCGCTTTGAGAGCGCCTTGCGTTCAGTCTTTACCGTATGGGGCTCTTTCTGCGTGCGCCAGCCCCTTCTGGTCATCCTGGGCAGCATGGTGGTGGTGGCGGCCTGCGCCGGTGGTCTGGCCTACATGAAGGTCACGACAGACCCCGTGGAGCTATGGTCCTCTCCAAGAAGCCAGGCCAGACAGGAGAAGCACTACTTTGACAGTCAATTTGGCCCCTTCTTCAGGGCAGAGCAGCTCATTGTCACCACCCCACTGCACTTTAATTCCAGCATCTACTCCCCTTACCCTGCAGGGTTAGACGTGCCCTTTGGAGATCCCTTGAATAAGGACATCCTCCACCAGGTGGGTTCTGTGGTCATGTACGATTGACAAGTTCACATGTTTTGATGGGGAATCTATACTTGGCGGAAGCAATTTTGGTTTTCGCTCTCAGTTTGACAATCTGCTATCTTTCAGGTGTTGGATCTCCAGACGGACATAGAAAACATAGAGGCATCATATGGGGAGCAGAAGGTGACCCTAAAGGACATCTGCTTAGCCCCACTAGCCCCCTACAATGATAACTGTACCATCCTCAGTGTCCTCAACTACTTCCAGAACAGCCACACACAGCTGGACCGCAGTATAGGAGATGGGTTCTATGTCTGGGCAGACTATCACACACACTTCCTCTACTGCGTCAGGTGAGTGGTTTCTGCAGCTGGCCCGCTTTGCAATGCATGAGGGGATACTAGTATACTAGTTGCAACAGATCCTTTATTTTTTTTTGCGTTTTGTCTAAAGCTTATTCAAATCTGTAAATGGTGGATTATAACAATAGATTTGTGTATATAGTCTTTGAGTAATTTGTTCTCTCCTGTGTGCAGTGCTCCGGCATCCCTTAATGACACCAGCCCGCTCCATGATCCCTGCCTGGGCACCTTTGGAGGGCCAGTTTTCCCCTGGCTGGTTCTGGGAGGCTATGATGGTGAGTGCACAAGAAAATACAATGTACTAGTTAGTGGGCCGTATGCATTTATTTTGTTCTGTGCATTTCAGGGCATTGATTTGTGTTGTACATTCTTTAATAGAGTTTAATAAAATGCCAATCTAGTGCTAAGATTGAGTCTTTGCCTGTAGAACTATTTGTACGCCTCACATCATGTAGAGTTGGTTATTACCTTTCTACTGGAGCAGAGCAGCTCTTGTTGAACCCAGTGTGATCCTCTGCTTCAATGGCCCATCCAGTATTATTACTGCCCCTGTCTGAGCGTCAAAGCAATGAAAATCAGAACGCACTTTTAATATCAACCCTCGGCCACGTTACTATGTGATTCGTTTTAATGAAGGTGGTCTATGTTACTGGTCCACGATACTCTGTGATTCGTTTTAATGAAGGTGGTCTATGTTACTCTGTGGTTTGTTTTAATGAAGGTGGTCTATGTTACTGGTCCTGGTCCACGATACTCTGTGATTCATTTTAATGAAGGTGGTCAATGTTACTGGTCCAAGTTACTCTGTGATTCATTTTAATGATGGTGGTCTATGTTACTGGTCCAAGTTACTCTGTGATTCGTTTTAATGAAGGTGGTCTATGTTACTGGTCCACGATACTCTGTGATTTGTTTTAATGAAGGTGGTCAATGTTACTGGTCCAAGTTACTCTGTGATTCATTTTAATGATGGTGGTCTATGTTACTGGTCCAAGTTACTCTGTGATTCGTTTTAATGAAGGTGGTCTATGTTACTGGTCCACGATACTCTGTGATTTGTTTTAATGAAGGTGGTCTATGTTACTGGTCCATGTTACTCTGTGATTCGTTTTAATGAAGGTGGTCTATGTTACTCTGTGGTTCGTTTTAATGAAGGTGGTCTATGTTACTGGTCCACGATACTCTGTGATTCATTTTAATGAAGGTGGTCTATGTTACTGGTCCAAGTTACTCTGTGATTCGTTTTAATGAAGGTGGTCTATGTTACTGGTCAATGAGTGCCTGTTGAATCTGGGTGGTGCAGATGGCTCAACTCCTTTTTTTATTGTTTTATTTTGAAGTTTTTATTATGCAGGGAACAGTAACCCTAGGTCAGTTGACCTTCATAGGTTTAGGTATAATTGGGTAAGTTGTTTTATATTGAACTTTGTCCGTCTGTCCGTCTGTCCGTCTGTCCGTCTGTCCGTCTGTCCGTCTGTCCGTCTGTCCGAACTTCAGCCAACAACTACAACAACGCCAGCGCTCTAGTGATCACCTTCCCTGTGAACAACTACCACAATGACACAGTCAAGCTGGGAAAGGCTCTGGCCTGGGAGAAAGAGTGAGCAAAACAAAGTTTATTATGATTGTATTATCTCATAAAAATGGTTGACATTGCAGTAACACAATACTCCCATGTGTCTGAACAGATTCATCAGGTTCCTGAAGAACTACACGAACCCCAACTTGACCATCGCCTTCAACTCCGAGAGGAGCATTGAGGATGAGATCAACCGCGAGAGCGAAGGGGACGTCAGCACCGTCTTGATCAGCTACGCCATTATGTTCGTCTACATCTCCCTGGCATTGGGACACATCCACAGCTTCAGGAGAATTCTGGTTAGTCGTGGCTAACTTCAGACTTAACTGATTTCAGTCAATAACCTTCCCAGCTTCATGAATGACACGTTTTGCCTTCCGAAATGTTCCTAACCACCATGTGGTCTGACTTAAGGTTTATAAAGGAAAATGGAGGATCAGCGGGGGATAACTATTTAAACATTTGTAATTTGTTTATTAAATAAACAGTGACTTATTAAGCAAAAGTTTAGAGAAAGGACAGAAAAATAATTGAGCATCTGTGTGTGTTCCTGGCCAGGTGGACTCTAAGATCTCCTTGGGGATAGCGGGCATACTGATCGTACTGAGCTCTGTAGTCTGTTCTCTGGGGATCTTCAGCTACGCCGGCGTCCCGCTCACCCTCATCGTCATCGAGGTCATACCCTTTCTGGTCCTGGCGGTGGGGGTTGACAACATCTTCATCATCGTACAGACGTACCAGGTCAGCGTTTTATACTTGGCCATTGGTTTTCTGCAGAAGAGTTCCACAATGTATCGCACACACATTAAAGCGTGTTTTATTTAACATGCTTAGCGGACACAGCGTGTACTGAGTGTGTGTGTGTGTGTGTGTGTGTGTGTGATGTTACAGCGGGATGAGCGCATGCCTCAGGAAGAGTTGCACCAGCAGATAGGTCGTATCCTCGGAGACGTAGCCCCCAGCATGTTCCTGTCCTCCTTATCTGAGACGGTGGCTTTCTTCTTGGGTACGGCCGTCACCTTTGACCTTCAAACATCGTCTGCTGTGTTTATACAAATCAAAATTAATCAAACGAACACAAGGATGTCAATAAGTGAACATCAACTAGGTCCTTCGTCATATATTTTAGGTTGTATGAACTACAAGGTTGTAATAAAAGCATGACTTTAAATAAGTATTTTCCTGTCCAGGGGCCTTGTCATCCATGCCAGCGGTGCGGACGTTCTCCCTGTTTGCAGGGTTGGCCGTGTTCATCGACTTCTTGCTACAGATCAGCTGCTTCATCAGCCTGCTGGGCCTGGATATTAAGAGGCAGGAGGTGAGGAGGACTGGGGTTTCACCCAAAGCCTACACACTGTGTTCAGTTGTCATGACACACCTGGTGACTCGTAGGGTTGGCTTGCTACAGATTATCTATCAGTATTTGTAAAACCTTTTGCCAACCTATTGTATGACCACATCATGTGCGTAGGGTTGGATATCGTTTGGATTTTTCCGATGCCGAACCGGTACTTTTAAAACGATTCCCATTCCTAAATGATTCTTAAACCGATTCCTGAAAAACGTAAAAATTACATTAAAGAAAGGCTCTTTTAGTGTTTTTTTATTGAAAATTATATTAAGTTAACAATATACTAATATTTTTAAGTAGCCTACTTAAATATATAATAAGTAAACCTAAGTCACCTAACACAACTACAATTTCACTATAAATAACAGTTACACTATTAACAAGTAACAACAAAATAAAAGTTAAGTCGGAATGCTACCTAAACCAGCTTAAAACTTTCAGTACTTTTGCACCAAAATTACACTTGCCTTCTCTGGCAATGGAATCAATAATGTATGTAAGTTTTCAGATATTGGAAAAGGAAACCATTTCTAAGATGTCAATATTTTTCAAACAAGCCATGAAAAGTTGGTTGCAATTTCAATTTTATCCACCTGAATATAGAGACCAAATTTTACAACAATAATTGTGGCTAAATTCTCAGATACTAGTTGATAAAGTATACTTTGACAAGATGTTTGGAAAAGGAATAATGTTTGTAAATGACATAAATGAAGCCGGTGGAGTGATGCCTTACGTAGTTAACAAAAACATATGGAGATGTTTGCTCCCTTCAAAAATACAATCAACTAACTGCAGCAATACCATATACTTGGAAGAAGAAAGTACAAGAGGGGAAAAGGTCTGACCTTGTCTGTCAACCCTGGATCAAAGATCACACATGGATGAAAAAGATACGGATAAACAAAGAAATATACCAATTCCATCTAAGAACAAAAAACTGGTTGCTTTTCCATATAATTTACAAAATAGCTGGGAAGAAATTTTTGATGTTCCAATCCCATGGCATATCGCTTTTGTATTAATACGCAAAACGACACCAGACTCAACTTAGAATATTTCAATTCAAATTATTATACAAAATACTGTCAACAAATAGAAACCTATATAAGTGGGGTATACAGTCTTCCCAACTCTGCAGATTTTGCTCTGAGGAAGCAGAGTCTTGATCATCTTTTTTGGTACTGTCCAGATGTAGCATGTTTTTGTGTGCAATATTTCTCTCGAATAATCAATACAAATAGCAATACTTGAAGATTTAAAAGGTAATAAATAGCCAGTCAATTAATAATATTATAATTACTTTAGCAAAGATATTTATCTTTTATTCAAAATTGGTGGAGTCATTGAAAATAGAAAGGTTTCATAATTATGTGAAGCATCACAGTACAGTAGAAATACACATGGCAAATAGAAACCCAGTCTGGCTGTGGCTAAGAGATAGATTGAGAATATTGAATTTAAATAGAGTAGATCAAATAAAACTAAGATCTGTGAAAGACACATAATATTTACAAATATTGTAAAAATAACACCCTCCAATTAAAAAAATGATATGGTGAACGGAAAATAATGATTGAGGAAAATATCAAATGTATAAGCTAGAGCTAAATGTTAAAATGTCAAATGTAATTGGTCTCAACTATTGGTCAGGTAAAGGTTAGGATGGGGATAAAATTTAGACAGCAATAATATAAAAAATGTGGTATTGGAAATTATGCATATTTTAGAACGAAGACAATACCTATGTCGAATACTGAAGCTGATCTTTCCCATAATAAAAAAATTTATGTAAGTCGCTATGGATGAGAGCATCAGCTAAATGACTGAACTGTACTTGTGTTGTTGACAGGCAAATCGACTGGACATTATGTGCTGTGTGAAGCTGCCCGACGGCAGTGAAGAAAGGAGCGATGGTTTCCTCTTCCGCTTTTTTAAGAAGATCTATGCCCCTTTCCTCCTTAGTGAGTGGGTCAGACCTATTGTGGTGAGTGGAGTCTCAGATGTTAATGTACATCAAGTACAAAAACTAATGCATTTCTGCATAGTAACTTTAATATTGTCTCTTGGATAGGTGTCTGTGTTTGTGGGGATGTTGTCTTTCAGTATCGCTGTCACCAATAAGGTACAGATTGGTTTGGACCAGAAGCTATCCATGCCTGATGTAAGTATGTCTACGCTAGTCTGTCTAGTATGTCTACTATTCTAGTGTGTCAACTAGTATTTTGATGCGGAGTCTCCGACAGGTTGACAGCAAATGTCTTGTACTGTAGCTCACAGAACATGTGTATATATATGCATTCCATTTCTGTAGAACATTCCGTTTTCAAGTGTTACACCACACAATCTAATCAGGACAACCTAAACAAATCAGAACTATGTATAATCAGACTGTGTGCTGCTAGCTACTGAGGAATCAACACTAACTTGCCCCACTCCTGTTTAGCCAGTATTGTCTGGCTAAAAAGAAAAACTTAATACATTATTTGTAAATGAATATCTAAAATGTTGCCTTTGTGTGTTTGGTGCTCATGATATCAGTCCGCTAGCAGCTACACCAGGCTCCTGTGTGCTCAAACCTCCATCTTCACCACTACCACAGTTTTAGTAAAACTGGGTTTAACCTGCTATATTAACTGGGTTTAACCTGCTATATTAACTGGGTTTAACCTGCTATATTAACTGGGTTTAACCTGCTATATTAACTGGGTTTAACCTGCTATATTAACTGGGTTTAACCTGCTATATTAACTGGGTTTAACCTGCTATATTAACTGGGTTTAACCTGCTATATTAACTGGGTTTAACCT
>JACXGM010001740.1:19020-51916 GCA_016801145.1 Umbra pygmaea | reverse complement strand
CCCCCCCCCTCACATGTACACTACCTTTCCCTATCTGATCCGTTACTTTAGTATTTTCCAAATAAGCACATTTGTGTATATACGGACTTGAACAATATATTAGTTTAATAACATTATTGTTATTTGTTATTTGCACAGTTACCATTTGCACTGACATACTAGTGTTATTACATTGTATCTGCCTGCTACTCTGTACACTGCATTCAACTGCATTCAACTGCACATTCAACTGCACTTTTCTATCTTTCTCCCTTACCCTACCCTTTGTGTTATTCTTGTGTATTTGTATTCATGTGTAACTCTGTCTGTACTTGCACCTTTGCTTTATCTTGGCCAGGTCGCCGTTTTAAATGAGAATTTGTTCTCAACGTGCCCACCTGGTTAAATAAAGGTTAAATAAAAATAAATAAAATAAAATTGGCCTATCAAAAACTTTCAAATTTTTGCCTAAGACCCTTGCAGTAGCACTTTTTATTTTGGGTCAGTCCCCCCTGCATGATGAAATGCTGTGGAATATGTTTAGAGGCATTTGGTTGTACTTGAACAATCTGTTTCTGTACACTTCAGAGTTCATCCTGTTGCCGTATTCCGTGAGCCAGTTCCAGTGGAGGCAACGCATGCCCAAAACATCATTGTAATTAATGAGGTCTTAATCTTTGTCTAATCTGTCCACAATAGCTTTTCCCAGAACTCTACAGGGTCTCCACTAGGTATTACTTGGATTGCCCTTTCAGAGCACAACAGTCATTGTCATTCCAAATACAATTTGCTGGAATACACAAACTGCTATTTACAAATACTTATGGAATTCATTTTATAATGGGATGTATCACACCAAGTTAAATACTGATTAAGCTTGGATATTTGCACATTTTAGACTTTTCCCTTGTTTCCATTTCAATAGAAAAATTCAATCAAATACACTAGAAGTGTTTCTAAGGATTTGACCCGAGTCTACACAGCAACACAATGTACCAAGAACTGGAATGTTTTCATTTCATTTTAGTCAGAGAACAAGCTATGTACAATGGCATCATTCAATAGAATCAAATTCAACCACAGATGATATTAGTCATTGATCAAAGGGCCTTTCACAAAGGTATCCATTATGGTTCTTTTCACATGCCTTATCGGCTAGACACACCTGCAATTCCAGCTATAGGTGATGATGAGTATGAAGACCAAAGAGAGAGTCTGAAACTAGTGTTGACCCGTCAAAAGAGTCATAAAGCTTCCTCATTCTTAGTCTGCTTTCTACCTGATTTAACATAATAGCATATGCTGATATTAAAAAACAGTCCAATCAAAAGACATTCCAAGCCGGAATTATGAATACTTGCCTTCATTACAAATGATACAGACACAAGAAGAGTAAATCAACTAGACTATTGAGATGCAACTTTACAATCAATAAAATCCTTTGAAATCCAGGCATATCAGAAACCAACCATGGGCATTCTCATTATATGTACCATCTGATTGAATATATTTAGTCTGCTACTCAGAATATAATTGTGATGTTGATTTCTTAACAAACGAGGTAATTAAATTAATTGCTTAATAAACAACATACTACTAAGTGAGTCTCTGCTGAAGAATCTGTCTAGCTGCTCATCATATTCATAACAATGTGTAAGACATCACTTAACTGGGCTACAATTATTACAATTTCCTTGGGTCAAAAACTTGTCTCTGCTAAATGTTTGCTTGAAATGACATTCTTGAACCACTAGACGTTACGTATACACATTGGGTGAATTTTGTTTTTGGCGATACACACAAGTCATGTGAATTTGGACACATTAACAACTTTTTGTGGGCACACACGATGAGACTTATTTAAAACGTGGAATTTGTCATTTTGCAACATGTACGGGGTTATGATAGCTGCAGCATAAAGCAAGAAACTGGCTCGCGGGCATTGTTTTTTTTTCAACTACGAGACATGAGGCTTGAATTGGTCTGCCAAAGAATATAATCTTTGATAAAAACACATGCATTCTTTAAATTCTGAACAGAATGTATAGTTTATTTAAATCATTTAGATACATGCTGACAAATGACTCAATGTAGGCTAAACCATTTATCTTGGTAATCTTTGAATCAGTCTATTTCAATCTTTGGTGTGCTTTTGCCGAAAACGCACAAAGCCAGTATTATGCATAAAAAGAAATAAAGAGTTGGGAAATTAATCCTGTTTTTGACATAGTCTCTGCTACGTGTTGTCCTTCTTGTGCCACAGATCTCCCAAGTGCATCACCATTCTTCTGCTGCACGGTTTGAATCCTCGTCTGCGACAGCACAATCCAGCCGTTGAATACCAGGGAGAGATAAGTCTCGTTGATTCAATTTATCGAGAAATGATGAGAGAAGACGCTTGTTTAGATGGTCTGTAAGGGTTCTTTCTTCGTCAACTGGCTCGCTTGCAAAATGTGTATCTGGTTCTTCTAGTGCTTCAGGCCTTGGGGAGGAGGTTTGTAGCGAGCCGCCAGAATCGTTGGATGACAAGCCGTTCAAATATTCCTCCTCCCTAGACTCTTGGCCTCTCCTACACTCGGTATCTGTTGCAGATTCCGACTCCATTCGAAGAGAATTCAAGCTCGTTTGCAATGCAGCATTTTCTAGCTCTTTTAATCGTTTGCTGTGTGTAGTGCCTGCGTTGGAGTCAGATTCATTTCCAGACAACTCAACTTCGTTGTTGCGAGCTTCCTTTGCTGGCTCCATACCGCTGGTATATGACGTAACGAAAGTAGTCCATAATGCGCATGCTCACACAATTTCACTGCTAAAAAATCTCAAAATCGCTGTTAAGGGTTCCTTGATTCATATGTCAATAATAAAGTAGCCCAGGCGAGTATTTCTTGAAAATAAAATGTTTGTTTTTAAGACTGGTATTCTAACATCAACAACATAACGTAGGGAAAACGGTGTATTCTTTAGATTCCAAAAACAATACACAACATACATACATTAGTAGAACACATTCATATAATTTTAAAGAAATAAAAATTGCATCAAACGCCACCCAGACGAGCTGTTGTGTAATACGTCATCACAGTGCGTCAGTGCCTCGAAAGGGTGGCAGATGTCTCTTCGTTACAACAGACTGTTTTGGCTAAGGTACTTGCTTTTTCTTTTCATAATATGTATTACTCTGGTTCACAATTACAATTACTACGAATAGAGACTTTGACATATGTTATTATTTTAGCTAACTAATTCACTATAGCAGGCTAAGTAGCTAGCTAACGACGTTTGCTACTAAAACACTTGTGTGTGCTACTACTGTACAGCACTGATCTAAGCACCTAGAAGTTAACGAAAATCAGCACCTCATCTTTTTTATCCGCTATTATTTATATGTTCGAAATCGGTATATCTATGTCTGTTTAGATGATTTCTTTCATACTAAACCATTGTTACTATTATGTCAGCTAACTAGTCTCGGCTTTAGCCAACGTTTGAAACTGGATTCAAATTTTTAGTCTAATAATAATCTGGTCTAATAATAACATCCGTTTTATTGTCGTTATATTCTGGACGAATACACGTTTTGAAGTGTGCATACTGTATTTGGCTTTGCTAACGCGCTGTGTAATATGAAAATTAGGTTAAGGTATGGCTCAATTCCGGGACTTGGGGTTGTTAGACTTTCTATGGGTTCATGGCGTTTCCATACAACATTTATAAATTAATACCTTGTTTCTGTCAGTTGAGGCGTAGGTCTAGTCTTAGGGATGCCGAAGAAGTTCCAGGGCGAGAACTCCAAGGCAGTTACTGCCAAGGCCCGCAAGGCAGAGGCCAAAGCAGTGGAAGATGCCCGCAAAAAGAAAGAACTGGAGGATGCACTATGGCAGGAGAATGACAAACATGTCCTGAAGAAGGAACAAAGGAAGGTGAGGCCTTTCTAACTCAATTTCCTGTTCCCATGTGAGTCTAATACCTGCAGCATATTGAGCTGTATTAGGATAAAATTCTTTGTCAGGCATATGGCAGAAGAATTTAAGTAATTCCCTTAAGTATATGTTGAACTGTGTCAGATCATTTAGAGTAGGTCTTCAACCCTCTCCTCAAGGACCCCCAGACATTCCAGAGATTTGGTGTAGGCCTGAACAGGCAAACCGGATTAGGCTTGTCAGCCAGTTATCAAGCCTTTCATTAATGAATCAGGTTTGCCTGAAAATCTGGAACATCTGGGGGTCCCGAGCAGAGGGTTGAAGACCTAGGATTTAGCCTTTGGATGTCTACTCCAGTGGTGTCAAACCAGTTTCACGTAGGGCCTAGTGTCTGACTGAATAGGTCACTAATTGGTTAGGATCTCCCCTCATTTGGCAGTCTAGGTCTTAATTAGGGTCTAATTGAAAGGAAAGACCAAATACCAGCATACGCTATGCCAGACATGCCAAGTCTCCTGGATGTCTTGAGAGTCTTCTGCATTGTAATCGCAGCTTCTTGACGCCCGCAAATTATATACCAATATCCTAGACATTGATTTTCTTGCTCAAACAACAAGATGTCCAGGATATTGTATATCATACGTGGGCGTCTTAAAATGTGTGAGACTCCCGGGACATCCAGGAGACTTGGGACATCTGCTATGCCCTCTGTGGAACCAGTTTGACACCCCTGGTCTACTCTGAATGTGCAGGATGATAAGGAGAAGAAACGTCTTGAGGCCCTCGAGAGAAAGAAGGAGAACCAGCGTCTCCTGGAGGAAGAGGCTGCTAAGATAAAGGGAAAAGCCAAAGAGGCTGCTGCTGCGGCTAAAGTGTCCCGCGCCCAGATTGAAGAAACGCTGCGTGCCGAGCAGCTTCAAAATCAGGAGCAACCCAAAGAGAAAGGCACTGAACTCACCAATATTCATTTTTTTTATGTCATTCCTGTCTGGATTCTCATATTCTTTATTTTGTTCCTGTCCACAGAGAAAAGTCACTTGGAAACACCCCTGGAGGAGAATGTGAATCGGGTCATCCCTGAAGAAGGTGCCGTGGAGGCTCGATCCATAGAGGATGCCATTGCTGTGCTTAGGTACAGAATAGTGAAGATGCATAACCTCTCAATATCTTAAAGGAACACTCCAGACCCCTAAACAGCTCAGAATGGTTTACATGGTCATGTTTGTGACACAACAGTCACTAAAACACTACAGCGCGTTTGGTAATTCCCAATTCTGCCAAGTGTCTGGGATGTCATACAGTGATGTCACTGCAACATTTTTGAAACTGCAAACGGTTAGATTTGAATTGATTCGTTTTTTGAAGAATATAACAGGATAAAGATCAGGAAGTCAACCGAATGACCTCCCCTGAATTTAGCTGTAATTTTGAAAATGTTGCTGTGACATCACTGTATACATTTCTCGACGCTTACAGTGGCCGAGTTGGGAATTACCAAACGTGCTGAGAAAGTGTTTTTAGTGACTGTTGTTTAGGCGGAAACATGACCGGCACAACGATTTCGAGCTGTTTAGGGGTCTGGAGTGTCCCTTTAAAAGCTAAAGTTCTAAGATGCGAGATCAGAGTTCCTATAGTATTAAAAGTCCTGAAAAAGTAATGGAATTTGAAATGTTTTCCAAGCATCAAAATATATTAGGAAATATATTTTCCCCGCCCCACAAGTGTCCAGACAGACCTGACATGGTCCATAGTATTTAATTTAATAATTTTTGTTGTAATTAATTTAGGCAAAACTGAGAATTTTTAAACCAGAATCGTAATGGGATGAGAAATGTTAGTAAGCTATTAAAAGTAATGTTTGCTAACAGAAATCTTCAATAATCTATATGTACAATATGCCAAATGTTTGTCAGAAATGTATTAAATTCCTTACATTTCTTCTGTATTATGTGTATAAACGGTACACATTTGTAAAGATTATTAAGCTGGCCTTACAGGGATCATAATGTGTGCCTCTATTGAGTAGCTAAATTGAGAAGAATACCAACCCACTTGTTTTCTTTTTGTTTCCCAGCACGGCTGAAGAGCTGGACCGCCACCCGGAGCGCAGGCTGAAGGCAGCATTCGCAGCCTACGAGGAGCTGAACATGCCTCTTCTTAAACAAGAGAACCCCAACATGCGGCTGTCACAGCTTAAGCAGCTGCTGAAAAAGGAGTGGGTTAAGTCACCGGAGAACCCTCTAAACCAGCGATTTGCCAACTACAACACAAAGTGACCCAAATCAAAACATGGCTACTACAATGGTCTACGTAGGTACATTGGACCTTACAGTCGAAGATGCCTGCAACTAAGAATTCTTCCCCATTATGATTGCATTGCTAGAAATGCTAGGCTCACTCCCTAGAATGGACCTCCAATGCAAGGAATCAATATGGAACTTTTTTTATTCAGATTTGAACAGGAAATGCAACCTCCATTGGATTGCATCAGTTTTACCCCTGTTAAAATGCAATGGGTGGGTTGGTGCAAGATGTTTGAGATTAACCTAATTTATTTCACTTCACAATACTAGCAAATGTAATTATTTCTTAGAGTAATTATGTGTGTGGTCTGCACTTAACCTTCTTTAACCCTTGCAAATAACAATGACCCACATAAAATATATGACCAGCAGTGGTTTTGGAATTGTCAGATCAGTAGCTTGTTATAAACTGCCATGTTGAACAGCATTGCACATGACTCCATTCACAAATAATGTTTGCTGTGTCACATTTTCCCTGACTTAGCAGGGCCACATTAGGTGTAACTACTCAATTTACCAATTTTGTTTTTGCTCATACTGTTAGCTCCCAAAATTAAATCTGAATTCTAAGTCTGCATACAGATTAAAAAGTAAAACCTTTTTGTTATTTAGACATTGAATTGCATGGAGATTATTGCTATCATAAGAGAATTTTGACTTCAGTAACTCCTTGTGTCTAAAAACAATGTTTTAATCAGTACTATCCTTGGGATATTAGTTGAACAGGAAAAGTTAAGAAATTGCTTGAGCAGGTCTTAAATACCTTAACGAGGATGGTGAGAGGAACATGAAAACATTCAGCTGTGCACTGGTAGTCTGATGTTTCCCCAACTGAACGCTGCTGCACACTTTCAGGAGTTAAAATAGACCAGTGTAAGGGTTGTCATGGTAACTTTAGCCCATACCTTTCCCAATCTAGTATTCTTAAACCTGTGACAGGGTGGCAATAAGTTCACAGCTAAGATGATAACTGGGAGTAATTCCTGTGGAAACATCCATGTCTCTGTTCATCATTGGGAGTGGCTTCTGAATGTGAAACTCCTGTTCATTGACACTGGATAATGATATTCAGACTACATTCACTATCATTTGTACATTTATAAGTTGGACTATGCTGTGGGGGGTTATAAAGGAAAACGTTATTGTATAGCCATACCTTCCACTCTGTTACAGGTTACAGTACTGTTATAAATGCAAATAGAGTACCAGGATTAATACATTTTGTCACAATCCTTCTATCCAAATAAATCTGCAGAGGTAGTTTTCCTTTTTAGTTCTACTGACGGTTCCATTCAAGAATGACCAATAAAGTGAATCTATCAATTTTCTATTAAACTGCCTTCCTGTTTCTTATTTTATAGTTAATTTGAGTTAAATACAATAGCCAGTGAGCTTGGATGAAGCTTTGGAAATATTAACTTGGCTTACATCAGTGGTCTGTGGGGGCTTTTGTTACGGAGGATTTCTGTTACACAACAGTAGTCTGCTGAGCTGGTACATGGCAGGCTTTGTGCATTTACTGCCACTACTTAAAATGTCCGACCACAGTGTAATACTGACAGGCAGTGTATGGCGTATCGTAAGCAAACCAACTTTTTAAAGAAGATCACTTCATAGTAATAGGGAAATGTAAAATCCAAATTAGTAGTTGACCCTTATCAAAGGTGAGACAATACACTTATCTATAATATGTAACTGCATAATGGGTGATATAAAACCATAAAACTTTTGGTTTTAATAATGTGTCAAAGAAATACCCAATGACATTAAGTAGTAATATTTGTTGTTAAAGGCCTTATAGACAAAAGAGGTAATACACCTATGTACTGTAGCCCATTGGTTCCCAACCCTCTCCTGGAGGACCACCAGCCAGTCCTTTTGTTTGAACTACCCCTGAGCTAGCACAACTGATTTAACTTGTCTACGTCCTTGATCAGTGATTCTGGTGACCCTTGAGGGCTACATCTAAACTGTGGCACAGCTGGTGGTCCTCCAGTAGAGGGTTGGGAACCACTGATATAGGCAATGGCTACTCATTCCTGGTCCTGGAGAGCTACCATCCGGTACATTTCCATTCCAACTGTAATTAAGCCCACCTGATGCTAATAATTATTTGGTTGAAAAGCTTAATCAGGTTTAGTCACAACTGGGATTGGAGAGAAACCTTACAGGACATTAGCTATCCAGGAGCAAAAGACATCTGTGAATTGTGTCCACAAAAAAAAATGAATGTGTCAAAATCACACATTAAATACATTGTTTTATGAAACGCAATCTCCTTTATACATACGGATAAACATAAATAGAGAATAAACTTTTTGCATTGTCATTTAAAATAATGAATCTTCTGTAGAATGGTAGTGTTTCATATTATAACCACAGGTTTTAAACTCAGATGTGTAACATCACCAGATATCCGGCAAGGCTTGAGAAGACTCAACTCAACAGTATTGTATTTCAAGTCAATGATAGTAGTGAAAGTGTCCTTGTTAAACTTATTCAAAATCAAAATACATAACCAATATATGAGCTAATGTCTGTTAATGTTACATCATGTTAATGTAATTCACCTATCTTCCACATGGGTGACGAACCAAACGTGTACTACGTTTAACTAATTTCACAAAAACTTCCCCAGTATTACAGTATGAGTTGTCTAGTAACTCCTGGATGTGACGTGATTAATTATATTTCTGTGGTCTTGTTCATGTGCAGATAAAAGGATCCATCTCAATTTGTCTTTGAGATTCCGCACATTTTATCCCATCACTTAATTCTGGAGCGTATTGAAGTAGACGATTCATGGGCCTACCCCTGACACGTTTTCCTCCAATGCATGTTGAGGAGAGAGGATGCGTGGAATCAAAGAACGATAAATGAGAAAGCTTTGTATGGCCTGTCCTTGTGGCGGAGGAGATAAGAGGCTCTGTGTAGGCCTTTGAACTATGAAGCATCAATGACAAGTTTCACTGACCCCTAATTGAGAATTCTGCTTTGAAAACATCCACCCACTCCCCATACAACCAACTGTTATTGTATCTATTTTTGGGCCTGCTTTGAGTCTGTTTTGCAAGGCCAGCTGTAGCCTTTGGGGGACCTAAGTGGGATTTAGTTGAGAAGGCCCCCTACCTTGTGGCAAAACATTCTAATGCTCACTTCCTGATGTTTCAGAGAGAAAAAGGTGCTGTAATTCTCCATTTGTTTTGCCATGTATACCATGTTTATACCATGTTTTTTTTAGATAACGTTTATTTATACAGAGAAATCAGTCTGAGACCAATGTCTCTTTTTACAACTGAGCTCTGTATCATATGTTACTATGATATGAAATGTATCCACACACTGCTGACCTTTACTTTGGAGGAGTCTCTGTTAAATTGACCTTGTGTTTTAAAATGTAATGGCTAACAGGGCTTCTGTGGGTATATGTCCTGCATATTCAGTTTTTGGCTAATATTTCCATGCTTACATACCTGGCTAGAGACATTTCTGACCCCTCTACCTGTACAGACTCTGTCCCGGACTGCAAAATTTCTGATCTAGTGCTCCCTGCCCCCACAACCCATGTGCAAAGTCTGGTCACCGGCAGCGTTAACAACAGTTCATCCATCGAACTTCATCTCAGCCAATGCTTTCTCTCTGTCCCTTGGCTATTTGGCCCTGACAGAGGCACACAATGGCGTTTAAAAGTATTTGAACCCTTTGTGGAATTATAAATTGTTTTCATTTTCATTTAACCAGTTATGTTTTATGTGATATAACAATTTTATATTTATAGATTCCATATATTGGTACAGACAAAATCAGCGTTTACTGCCAGAATCATCTGAATTTAGAAAAGCAGTCATTCTCACCCCATGAGTGCCTATTTATTTTAGATGGTTTTATAGCCTTTCCCAAATTGATGTGCTCTCACTAGAATCTTCCAGGATGAGACTAGCTGCCTCATTTATAAAACTGTGCATAGAATTCACTTGACAATGTTGTGTATGTACAAAATACAGAAAGTCAATGCTCACAAAAATATTCTGATTTATAAATAATTCCACACTGGTTTTCCTTTATAAAACACAATCGACTCAAAATTTTGCTGTGTGTGAGCATCTTGTCTCACCCAATTACTGCCCAGAATTGACAATAAATGGTCACTGAAATGCCCCAAATTAATATTAATTGATACTGGTCATGAATGTAATGATGGCAAATCCAAACTGAAAAATGAAAAAAAAGAAATTTCTCCAAGCCTTTATATACCCACCCATTTTATTGTAAAAGCTACCCAATTTCTTAACACTTTCAGGCAAGGATGCCGACAGGAATCCCAGGGCCCGGGACACAACTCCACATTTAGAGCCCCCTGCAAAAAAATATGACTGTGGAAAAACAAAATTTGGGCCCCCTCAGGACTGGGCCCGGGACAACACTCCCAGTTGTCCCCCCCTGTCAGCGTCACTCTTTTCAGGTGTGGTAATTGCACTGATAATTATTGACAATTATAGGGCCATTATCACATTGAGTTTTGCGCAACAAACGTGATAACCTATATGAAAATGTGCACTCGTATCTGCCAGACAGAGGCAGCAGCATTAGTTTAAACGTAATTTGTCCCAAAGTTTGCTTAGATATTAGTGTATACATTATTTTGTGCATACGCAACATTTATAAATGAGACCATAGATTACCCATTTGTATTTATCAGAGTCCCACAGAAAATCTTTCATAAAGATATCTCCTTTGTTTGCTTTATTTGGTACTCAATTATTTACCCACCTAATCCTAATTACCTACTTGAGAAATGCCACCAGACAAATTTAGGCTTTCATTGCTGTAAGAAATCTTTTGTATTCTGCCACAAAAAAAATGATTAATAGTACATGGAAACTCTCAATTGAACTTTTTTTTGCCTCAGGCCCCCTAGCAACCATGGGCCCTAAATGACCACAGATGCATAGGGCCAGCCCTGCATTTACATTTGATCTGATGTTACATCATTTTCAGTACAGTTTCCCAAACAGAGCTGTTGCTTTGTCCCTCATTCCATTTGCATGCCAGGCCACTAATAATATCTGCAGCTGCCCTTTCTCTAGTTTGAATGATTTCAAAGGAAAGCAGTCCTATCTCAAGTGTAAGAAGAGTCTGTCTAGGAGCGTGTTTGCTGTCTGTCACAAGCGTTTTTAATGGTGCACTGCCCAGTCACTGGCTAAAATAATCCAGAAGTTGTCTGGTTTTCTACAAGGATGCGCATCACATTGATCTGACGGAATAAGGTAAGAGTCTGGGCTACGGGGTATATCTGACGGTTTTGAATATTGTCTTTCATGCATTGGATATATAGAGCTGAAAAAATGAAAATAATGCAGGCAAGAGTTTCCCCAAATGTTCATATGAATGATTGGATTTGTTAAGCAAGCAAAGAGAGAGTCTAAAATTGATTCCCTTTAAATATATAATCAAATGTATTGTATTTAACCAGTATTATGTGGAGTTTAATGAATATTATATAGTTGATAGATTCAACTAGGGTTCTTGGCCTGAAATGTATTTATTCGTTATCACAAATATCTTTGGGCAAATGATCATTAGTGCTTTATAGGTGACTGTTGTTAACAGAAGGGACGTGTGTAGGAAACTGTCATTTAAATAACAGTTTTTTACAATATAAATGAGACAAGTACAATTAGAAAAAAACAATATATAAAACTACAATAAAACTGAAAATTATTGAAAATGTGTAAATAATGGATTCAACAATGTATTTAATAGTTTAATTGAAGAGAGACCTGAGTCTAGTCAGCAGCAATGGTGATTTCCATCTATGAGAAGGGTTCATTTGAAGGGCTCATCTGGTTTAGACAGGGGCTCTCCAGTGTCACTAAAACATTTTTCTCTTAGAAGTTATTTAAAATAATTGTTGGTTTTTCCCCTAAAATATATTCTACTCTGCGTGTTTTCCAGTTTAATTAAGAAGCCTTGATGTCTTTATTATCAAATTTGACACCGCCGTATGAGGGAGATCAATATCCTTTGGTTAATGTTGTCTCTGCTTTCTTACAGATTTTCGTTGTGTGAACCCAACACCCCTTTAGCTGGATAAACTGTAATACAACATACATTAATGAGATAATGTACAAAGTTACACCGATATAGGCAGTTGGTTTGAATTTTGAAATCATTAAAATTCTATTCTGGATTCCATCCTAGTAAATCCATTACAGTTCATCAATATAAGCTGTTTTACATTTACCCATAAGGTTCCAATTGAAATGTGAGCCTTGCCATGTTGAAAAAGCTGGAAAAAATAAAACATGAATAAAATACATAAAAGGTACAGGAGCTGAGATTAACTGCCAAAACATCAGGGGCATCATAGAAAGGGATGGAACACGCTAGCAGATGAAAGCAAGCTGCCTGTACAGTCCATACGGTGGCTAAGGAAATACTGGACAGCAATATCTGTTAAGTGCCCAAACCTACGAGTGACTCTGATGTGGCCAAATACCTGACTGTGACCCAAGATGATCCCTGACTTTCTTATTATATCTAATTTCCTGAATTAATTGAAATTTCATTTCTCATACGTGTAACTGCATTTCAGCTTTGACCATTATCATCATAAAATATGAGGCTAGTTTTAGTGAAACCCACCAATGCGACACATAGACTTGATTCAACAGGAGATGTTTGCAATGACCCCGATGGCTGTGACTCAAGCGGGCAGTGTGTACAAGACAAAGCCTCTGCGGTTATGCAGTATAATTCCCCTGGATCATCCAATTCTCGACCACAGGTTACGCCGAATGGAGTTGTTCTACCAATAAAAACACATTGCACCACATTGTCACAGCTGAGCAATCAAGATCTCTACAATTGTTGTAGCCAGGGGGGCAGAGGACTTCATGCGCATCGTGAAAGCCCACTTTTGGCTGAGTGGAACGGGAACATGGTAGGACATCCTGGTGAAGACTTGGGGAGTGTTTGCTTTTCTTCTAATAGAAAGTGTGGTTCAGAAGTGTCAAGTGTCTTGCCACAATCAAAGCAGTGCTTCTTGAAGGACTGCCTCTCCACATTCTCCATGAGAGGATCTCCACCCTGTCTGCAGTGTATCGACTCCAGTCCCCAGCGGGCGCTGGTGTCGTCTGCGGACCAGAAGGATCCCTCTGCAGAGTCTGACAACCATCAACTGGATCAGTTCTCATCCCCACACACAGACGACGGGCAGAACGAGAAGAGTCAATGGCAGCAGCAAACAAATAATCATATCAAGCTTAAAGACCATTCCCTACCATCGGTCGCACCTATTGAAACAAATGAATCTTGGCTTAATATACCTTTGAATGGCAATGAGTCAAGTAACGTTCGGCAAATCTTTGTTTTGTCTCAAACTCATGATCAGCAGCGACCTCCCTCAGAAACGCAACACCAATGGCTGTTAAGGAACAATTTGCCTAGCTGGTGGGCCGATGAGTGTATAGAACCTTGCAAAAGCCAACAAACTGGCTCACACCAGCATGAACAGCAAGACTGTTGTTGTGACTATTTTAGCACCCTAAAATGCCACCAGTGTTCTCTCTACACATCTAGAAGTAGTATCCCACGAGGGAGGAACTTGTCGGTGGCCGATAGCAGCAAAATGGGTGTTCACGCCTCCTCCAGCAGCCATCAGTGGGCGAAGAACCATGACCTAGAGGGGGATAGACAACAAAAAGAAGAGGAGGACATGAATCCTTGTTTAAAAAAGTTCGGATCGGCCCATTCCCTGTCCAAGAGCACCAGCCCACTCCTTCCTGACACAGGTGTGAACAGCACTGGAGATTCGCACCCCAACCTTTCTGAGCTGGACAGAGAGAGACCAGACCCCATCCAGACTCTCCACAGGTCCGTGTTGGAGGAGGTGTTCTCCAAGTGCATCAGCGAGGACAACAGTAAGCCTAATAGTGAAGGAGGAGATGCGCCACAAAAGAAGACAAAGGACATTGGCTACAGACTGAGCCAGCGCCGGGCGCTCTTTGGAAAGCGCAAACAGTTGAGTGACTACGCCTTGATCTTTGGAATGCTTGGGATTGTCGTCATGGTGACGGAGACAGAACTGTCCTGGGGGGTTTACACAAAGGTAATTTTTTTTTTTCGCTGTGGATTTACCACAAATAATGAAACCTTAAAATTCAGCCATGAATATTTGACCTAGGGGAGAAATAAACAGGGGATTTGCTTTTTAATTCATATGGTATGCCTTCTGTGCAGGAATCGTCATATTCATTTGCTTTGAAATGCCTTATCAGCCTTTCAACGGCAATATTGCTGGGACTCATAGTGATGTACCATGCACGGGAAATACAGGTAATGTGCAATCCACCTCCATCTTTTCCTGAATACTAGTTTTTAACCTTCCTCTTTTCAACTGACTAAATCCTTGTCATCGCTCCTCGTGTACTGTATGCTTACCACACAGCTCTTCATGGTGGATAATGCAGCTGATGACTGGAGGATCGCCATGACGTATCAGCGCATCTTTCTAGTTGTTCTAGAGCTGCTTGTCTGTGCCATTCACCCCATCCCAGGCCAGTACATCTTCACCTGGACAGCTCGGCTGGCATTCAGCTATACGCCCTCTGTGACCGATGCTGACCTGGACATCGTCCTCTCCGTCCCCATGTTTCTCAGGCTTTACCTGATCGGTCGTGTCATGCTGCTGCACAGCAAGCTCTTCACGGATGCCTCGTCACGCAGCATTGGTGCTCTAAACAAGATCAACTTCAACACGCGCTTCGTCATGAAAACCCTGATGACCATCTGCCCTGGCACCGTGCTGCTGGTCTTCAGTGTCTCCTGCTGGATCATCGCGGCATGGACTGTGCGTGTCTGCGAGAGGTACAGGCCCCATCTCAACCACCACTGCTTCTCTCCACCTACCAGTACATTTCCAACAAGTATCCATTTTGTGATATCATGTGAAATTACAGTTTATCCAGTCTTAATTATGATTAGTTCAAAATGTTGTTTGGACCTCTGGCTGATAATAATGAAACATACAGGAATTCTTTAACATATGATGGCAATATACTGTAAGAAATATATAATTTTTTGTTCATTTTCTTTTTGTTCCTCCAGGTATCATGACACGCAGGAAGTGACCAGTAATTTTCTCGGGGCCATGTGGCTTATCTCTATCACGTTTCTCTCCATTGGCTATGGAGATATGGTCCCTCACACTTATTGTGGAAAAGGTGTCTGTCTGTTGACTGGAATTATGGTATGCTTGTTTAGAGATTTGCTACAATATCAATGAGCCAAAGGTCAACACTAACAACATTTTTAACAACTAGATATGTACATATTACCTATGTTTACGTGGGAGCTCATTATTATAATCATGGGTGTCGGAGCCTCACTTTTAAAAATTATTAGTGTGGCCTGTCGTTAGGACACCCGACTCCCGCCACATTGTCCCCCCCACATTAGAAATGCTTCAGACGCCCATGATTTTAATGGGAAGGCAGAAAAATGCTGAGAATACAGAGACCGATATGTCGAATAAGACAGAGAGGTTCAGGTTATTATATCATTTGAGGATTGATTGCATAGCTAACCAGCAAAGTATCAATACACGTACAGTTGAAAAAGTATTCAACCCCCATTGCAACTCAAGTCTATTGTCAAAATGTACAGAGTCTCAGCTGTTTGCAATATACAAATTCAAACAAAAGCAATTGAAATATGTTGGTTTCCCCAAATTCAACTGCAAATGCAACTGATAATGACTTCTTCAGTCTTAAACTTATTCAACCCCTTCTTGGCAAGCATCTTTAATACTTAGTAGAGCATTCTTTTGCTGTTCTGACCTGCTGCAAAAGAGATGAATACCCAGACACCAGCCTCTGACAATGTTACGAAGGAATCTTAACCCGTTCCTCATGAGCAATGGCCTCCAGTTCAGTAATATTCTTGGGTTTGCATGCTGCAACCACCTTCTTCAAATCCCACCAGAGATTCTCTATGAGGTTCATGTCAGGTGACTCTTCTTCTGCAACAAAGCCTTGGTGGAATTTGAGGTTTCAGCTTCCTCACAGACGGCATGAAATTTTCTCCTAGGATTTCCTGATACTTCAATGAATCCATCTTGCCTTCCACACGCTGCAGGTTTCCTGTGTGAGAGAATGCAACGCAGCCCCAGAGCATCACTGAGCCACCACCATGCTTAACTGTGAGCACATTGTTCTTTTCAGAGTATGCTTCATTCTTCATACCGCGTATCCATCAAGCCAAAAACATTCCGTTTTGTTACATTGCTCCACAGAACAGAATCCTAAAACCTCTTTGACTTCTTTATATGATTTTGAGCATATTGGAGCTGACTTATATTTAGAGTTGTTTCCGATTCCGATACCAGTATCGAAAATGACTCCGATACTGCCGCAAATGCTGGCATCGGTATCGGCGAGTACTGGAGTCCAGGCACCAACCCGATACCACGTAATTTATTAGAAATAGGAATTTATTTACTGGTTAGCTCTGTTAGCTCTGACACAGTTCTTCTTCGCCCCTCTTAAAACAGATGTGCTGTGCTGCCACCAGCAGCTGCTGTTTTAGAGGGGC
The DNA here is from genome assembly GCA_016801145.1 of Umbra pygmaea. Taxonomy (NCBI): domain Eukaryota; kingdom Metazoa; phylum Chordata; class Actinopteri; order Esociformes; family Umbridae; genus Umbra; species Umbra pygmaea. Next base: position 35,124 of record JACXGM010001740.1, on the reverse strand, counting down.
GAAGAAGAATTGATCACCTGACGCCTCGGTAAAAGAAGCTAACATTAGCGCATCATGTCCGCGGTTTGGCAGTACTTTAGATGTACCCACCAGTAAGACGGCGACATGCAACATATGCAAACAATTTCGAGGGGTGGCACGAGTGTTGCAAATTTAAACACCAGCAACTTAATCAAACATTTTAAGACGCGTCACGCTAAAGAGCATGACAAATTTACCAGAGCTAAGGGGAGAAAAAATAAGGACAAACTGCAGCAGCAAACTCTGGAAATTTCCTTCAAACATAAATTTCCCAAAAGACAGGCAAAAATCAACAAAGTTAACAGACAAAATCTTGGAGTTTATTGTCCTGGATGACCAACCCCTGTCTGTCGTCAGAAATGTGGGATTTTGCCGTTTATGGAGCCTTTGGAGAGCCAAGGTACTGTTTACCAGGTTGTAGAAGACCCAGATAAAAACATATATATTTAACATGCATTTTGTATAATTTGAATACATGTAACCATGTGAATGTAATTTATGTCTGAGTGTCTAAATGTATTGTAATGTACAATGTAAAGCAACCTTGAGCTATGGAAAGGCTCTATATACATAAAACTTCTTCTTCTTGTAAATAGATCTCAGAAACTGCGCTACCAAAAATATACGAGACAGTTAAGGAACACATTTCATATATGCTGAAAGACTTGCATGTTATTAGGCTTTACCACAGACATTTGGAGCTCCAACGTGTGCCCCATGTATTTGCTAAGTGCGGTGCTTACCACAATGATAATCATATCACAGTCATGCAGGCATAGTATGATTTTTTTCTTTTTTTAACACACTGGTATCGGTACACGGTATCGGCCGATACCCACAGCACAAGTATCGGAATCGGTATCTGTAGGGAAAAAATGGTATCGGAACATCTCTACTTATATTGTGCTTTTGGGTCAGTAGTGTACGTCTTGGGAGTTTTGGCATGGAAACCTGCGTTTAGTATGCACCTTATTGTGCTCACTGAAACCTAAATGCCTGTTGCCACCAAGTCTTGCTGCAGGTCTTTAGTAGTCACTCAATCAATCAATCAAATTTATATATAAAGCCCTTTTTACAACAGCAGTTGTCACAAAGTACCCAAGGCCCCCCAAGACCTGCCATTTCAGAAATCTGGTTGCAAACATTGATAGCTATCTTTTTCTGCCCCCTCCAGGTAGTGTAACCACCATTCCCTTAACTTTGAACTTGCAAACTATGCTTCCAATGGTGTCTCTGGGTTCATTCAGTGCCTTCGCTATCTTTGTGTCCTGTTACTTGTTTGTGAAGGGCAATTATCTCTTCTCTTGACTTTTTGGACCATTCTTTTGACTTAGAGAGCCATATTTCTCACATCAACGTCAAGTTAAACGTGACACTCAAAAAACCCTAGCCAGTTCAGGTATTTCATGTATTTCAGCTCAAACTAATGAAGCCCTTGATTGGTTGCATCAAGGTTGCTTGGGACAACACCTGTTTTGCATATTTGTGCTGTTGTTGTGAGGGATACTATTTGTTGTGTTTAGCTATTTTAATTGCATTTATTTGATTTGTTCATTGCAAACAACTGACAGTTTGCACATTTTGACAATACACCTGATTTGCAATGGGGGTTGAATAAGTTTGATTGCAACTGTAGTAATGCCAGAAGAATGATATACTGGCTAAGCCTACTATAGCACATATTTTGTTTTCGTGGTCATCCCTCACTAAATACAATTTGTCAGGGTTGAGAACTCAGTGTACAGGGACTTTGTTTTAAGACGCAGCAGGTATCATGCAGAATTTCAGCTGTCATGCCAGGTGTTCAGTAGATCTTTTGGCTGTTTATTGAGACTCAACTCGTGCTTACTTATTGTTCGACCATGTGTGCACACCAGTTGAAGGCAGATAGCAGCTTCTTTTGTGACAATAGAGTATCAGAAATGTTAAGACCTACCTTTTGACTCACAAAACTTTTTACTGCATTTATCTTTTCTGCCTAGGGGGCCGGCTGCACTGCCCTGGTTGTTGCTGTAGTTGCCAGGAAGTCTGAGTTAACCAGAGCTGAGAAGCATGTTCACAACTTCATGATGGACACTCAGCTCTATAAGCGAGTATGTGGACTGCAGTTTTTCATATCTCCCTACCAAAGAATCTGAACATGGCCTGCCACAAAGGGCAAATAGCTTAGGAGCCCTGTTTTTAGACAAAGAGTTAATCTTCACTTACAATTTGTAATACAGCAGACATAAACATTGTGAAGCCTGCAACTGAACCTAACATTTTGAACTCTTTCGTAATATACAGTTTGCACATGCATTGCCCAAAAGCTACATTTCTATACGAGCAAAACAATTGTTTCCCGACGTGCAGATGAAAGTTTTTTTCACAAAATGTGCATGTCACGTTGATCGCTTTCTATACATCTTTGTGACAAACAATAAACAGGCAAGACTGATGTTTAGTAATACTAGAGTCTAGTTGTCTGTAGAAGGAGGATTTTCCCATGTAGATTCATCACCACCACTCACTATTGTAGGTCGAGCTTTCCTTCTCGTGTTACTCTCACAAAGTTGGAAAAGTACCAACAATGATTATACAGGTGTGCTCAAACATTTTTATTTGTCACGGGATTCATACTCAACTGTAGGTCATAACAGAATGGCACAATGATAAAAAAAAACATGGCAACATGGAAAATAATTAAATGACCCGTGTTCAAAAATCTGCATAACCTCAGTTCTCAATACGGTGTATTGCCCCCTTTATCATCAATGACAGCGTGCAGTCATTTGTGATAGTTGTCCATGAGGCCCCAAATTCTTGCAGGTAGAATAGCTGCCCATTCATCTTGGTAAAATGCCTGCTGGTCATGCAGTCTTTTGTTGTGTTGCATGATCCATATTTGAGATCTCCCCAGAGTGGCTCGACGATATTAAGGTCAGGAGAATGTGATGACCACTCCAGAACCTTCAACATTTTCTGCTGTAACCACTGGAGGGTCAACTTGGCATTGTGCTCATGGTCATTGTCATGCTAAAAAGTCCAAGAGAGTATCATGCACAGCTTTTGTGCATAATGCAAATTATCTGCCATTATTGTCCAGTAACATGCTGCATTCATCTTGCCATAAATTATCCCAAGTTTCCCCTTGCCTTTAGAGCTAACACACCCCCAAAACATCAGTGAGACACCACCATGCTTCACAGTGGGGATGGTATTCTTTGCAAAATAGAGCTTGTTGACCCCTCTCCAAACATAGCGCTCATGGTTGTGACTGTAAATCTATATATTGGCCTCATCCCTCCAAATTACAGTATGCCAGAAGCTGAGGCGTGTCAAGGTGTTGTTGGGCATATTGTATCCAGGCTTTTTTGTGGCAATGGCACATTATAAGCTTCTTTCTGTAAACTCAACAAGGCAGCTCATTTTTGTTCAAGTATCGTCGTATTGCGCTCCTTGATACAACCACACAGTCTTTTTACAGAGCACCCTGTAGGTTACCTGTGGGTTTCTCTTTATATCCTGAACAATTTTTCTGGCAGTTTTGGCTAAAATCTTTCTTGGACCTTGGCTTGGTATCAAGAAATCCACAAAATGTCCATTTCTTAATAAGTGATTGATTAGTACTGTCCAAGGCTTTGGATATCTTTTTAAATCATTTTCCAACTTTATGCAGTTTCAGTACCTTATTATGCAGGTCTTTTGACAGCATTTTTGTGGGGGATTTTCCTCCCTTCCCAATTCTCTCTCTAATCCTGCCTTATCGGCAGCTCCTCAACTTCTTGATTACAATTTGTGCAAAGGCTCAGAATATACAAATATATTTTCATAGCAAACAGATATTTTTGAAAAAGCATAAAAAATAAGGTAGCTAGGGGTCCGCGTGGCATAGTGGGCTAAGTCACTGTATTGCAGAACAGTCTACATCATGATAGTTCGAGCCTGACTATTGGTCCTCTGACTTTCCTCGGGCCTACTGCATGAGGCAGCGCAAAATTGGCATAGCGCTGCCCAGGATTTGGGTTAGATAATTCAGATTATCTATCCTGCCACTTCACTCTCCTGTAAATTAAATTGCGGAAGTATAGTTGGTGAAAGTAATGATCCCCTGCGTGATCCGACTAAAGGCATCCGTGTTGGGTGAACAGTGCGAAAAAAATTGACGGCCCGGGCAACATGTGGTTGGATAAACCATGTGCAGGCCCCTCGTCATCCCACAGATCTGTAAAAAGAGTTGTGGAGCTGCCGACAAGGCAGGATCAGAGAGGAAATTGGGAAGGGAGGAAAATCTGAAAAAATTTAATAAAAATTAAAAGGTAGCTAGCAATTTATTTATAATTTAATGTTTTATGTATTCGGTTTATGTGCAAACCATGAATAGCATCCCATAACGTACAGTATGGTTACGAATGTGTATCACTGCAGCCTTAGTCTACACTGATTTTAAGACATTCTCAGTTTTACATGACAGGTCTTAGCAAAATCTGTAGAACTGCATGAAATGTGTCTATTTTCTCTAATAATTCCACAGGTGAAAAACACAGCTGCCAATGTACTCAGGGAAACATGGCTCATCTACAAACACACCAAGTTAGTCACGAAGATTGATCACGCCAGGGTACGCAAACATCAGCGAAAATTCCTTCAAGCTATTCACCAGTAAGTAGCATGTATGATCAAACCATTGTAAAAGGGATAGTACAATGGTTGAAGAAGGTTCCTAAATAGCATCACTGCAATTGCTACTTACTGTTACCACACTGACTGAAAGTCTTTAGCAACAGGGTTAAATATAAATGAAAGAAAAAGCTAGTAGCAGTTAAACCAGGGTTGGAGTCAATGTGTTAACTGTAAGAGGCACTGGCTGGCTTTGCTGGCTAAACTAACTTATTTGAGATTAGATGCAGGGCATGACATGGTATACCTAAGTTTGCTCAACTTTTAACTAATAGCAATTTTGCACAATTTAACACTTACTATGGTTCTCCATCCCACTTGGCCCTTGTTTAGACTGCGCAGAGTCAAAATGGAACAGAGAAAACTCACAGATCAGACCAATACACTTGTGGATCTAGCCAAGGTGCCGAAACCCTTTCATTACCCTAATCCCCAATTGACATCTATACATTTTCAATCACTGATGTGAGTTTGACAAAGCTTTTACCCCACAGACTCAGAACATGATGTACGACCTGGTGTATGACCTACAGCGGCGAAGCGAGGAGCTGACTAAGAGGATGAGTAGCCTGGATGACAAACTGGCCTCTATCCTGGCCAGTCTGCAAGCCCTACCCATCCTGCTTTCCCAGGCCGCCACACAGCAGCACACAGACTTCCTGGATAGCTTGACCCACCATGTACGGACAACCTCTTCAGGCTTCGAGCAGCACTGGGTTCCCACTAGGCACCAACATCCTCCTCCATTGCAGAGACCATAACTTACACCTACTCGCATCTCCACTACTGAAGCTCATACATCACTTGCCCAGTTTTGACAAACCTTGGGTGAATGCTCAGTCTTATCAATGAGATCTAGAATTTGCAAAATGACACTGATTGGCAATGGAATGTTTGGTACATACTGTAGGTCCCACAGAATGTGTAAAAGCGTTTGTCATGCCATATAGCTCAGGCACCACTAGCCCAATATAAATCCACAAAACAGTCAAGAAGAGAAGGGTAGGAGCACCCAACTGTTCCAGTGGTCTTTTACAACAGGTAAAATTAGTTGTGACATTCTTTGCAGTAGCCCATTACTTTAGTGCCTTGTTGTAAACAGGATAATTGTTTTGGAAGATTTTTTATTCTGTGAAGGACTCCTTTTCACTTTGTCACATACAGTACTTGGCCCATCTTCGTCACCCGTCGAGGCCAATTGAGAGTTCTAAAAGTACTAATGACAACAGTGATTTGAAAATTCAATTCATCCCGTAGAATTACATTCATCAATATAGAATATTTTGTTACACACACATTTTTTATGTGCAGCCTAAAATGCAATAATTTATATCAGACTGGCTTGTGACAATTGAAAAAACCCTGTGGAAACAACTCATTGTGACCTCATTGCAACTCCTGTTCAAATGGCCAAATAAAGCACTGCATAATGTAGAGAATCATTGTCCAATTTAAATAGCTTTTTTAGACTTTTACTGTAGATAAAGAAATTCAGCTGGTCACTGAAAAAGAAAATAGATCTATTCACACAGTGCCCCTTTACATTTTCAGGTTGTTTGCTGCACATGAAATCAATGGGGTTTTGTTTTACCTGAAAAATAAGTCCTGGATGATCTGGATGTTTATTTGATAACGTTTATTGAAAAAAAATAAAGAACTTAAAAACACATAGTTAAGAAATATAAAGTATAACAAATAAATTACAAGTGAAATAAAAACTAATTTCTTTCCCAAGAAGCCTCTTATTGAGGCTTAGGAGATTGTGAAAAAGGTGAACTGTAATACCAACAGGATTTGTTTTTCCATTCAGATTTTATTATATTTCTCATTTACTTACAAATACATTTCCCTGAGGAAACAATTCCACTGAAAGTTCTAGAGACTCTGTGGCTGATATGTTCTAAGTGCATCTTAATGGTTTGTTTTGAACACTCAAAAAAAATCTATCATGGTGATTAGCAATAAACAATTCGTAGAATGTACCTTTAAAAGGTCATAGAGTTTCAGCATACACTTTGATGTTTTAATGTAGCAGTATCTGGGTAAAATACAATTATGTAAAAAATAAAAATGGATTTATCGGTTTGCAGGTTTTAAGATGATTGTTGATTCCAATTTGAACAGCTGATAGTGAATCAATCGTCTAGCAGCCAAAAAATATTTACTATATAAAAACAAACATGATATCCACATCAATGCACATTCTTTAGACAAAATTATATGGTGTAATTTCAACGTAAAAGACAAGCAGTGTATAAAACTGAAAGAATTGTTCACGCATTTTATGTAACAGGTTTGAGTTGCAACAGAAATGTAAAGATTGTCTTAATGTTTCTGGACAGAAATGGTGTTTGTGGAGTTGAGGTGCCAATACATTGTAAGGAATCCCTTATTTGAGTTGTAAAATCAATCTTAACTCTTTTTGAGTCCTGAGAAGAGTTCCCCCTCACATAACTGGATATCAATCATAAGGCCAGTAGCTTTTCTAAGTTTCACCAAACCAATCAACATTCCAGGCTTTAAAGATGTTACTAGTGACTATTTACTTCATAAAGTCAGGAAAAGCTCCTGGTCTTATACACAAATCTAATTTGGATTCAATAACACTAGAAATGCCTAAATGACTCATTAAAGACAAACAAAATAATCAGTCACTATAATATTGACAATGACAAACATTTGGAAAAACCCATTCATTGCAAAACAGTAGAAACTTGTGACAAAACAGTACCTACAGGAAAGTAGAAAGCAACACTACAGCCCTTAGATAGAAATGAAATTTACAGACTTCAAACACATCCCTAGACATTCTTTTTATGCTAAATTAACACACACACAAATACTAAAAAATTTTCTCAAACAAACGTACAGATTCCACATTTTTATATTACTATTAACATTAAAAGTATATAATATTCCAGTCTGACTTTTCGTATTCTTTTACAATTCTGAAAACTTTTGTTTTTACAAATTGTTTCAACATTGATTCAAATGTGATTTATTCTTTGGGAAGCATAAAACATTGTTTATACAATCATTCAAGACATTGCAATTTAAACATATAACTAAATGCCAATCTACATTGTTTGGAACGATCCCCTAAACAAAAAAAGTACCTGCACTAAGAAATCACTGAAGACTGGCTGGTGAAATTCAACATACTTCTTACAGTCATCACATAGAGCTGCCTTATATCAAAAAGTGATTTTTATTAAATTAACGTTCTAGATTATCGTTCAAATTAAAAAATATATTTCTTAATTGTGAGGTAGAGCGTTTAAATTTCTCCTTTTGCGAGGGTAAGGCGTGTTTTTAGATGGGCTTCACAGTGGGTTTTCAGATTTTATTTATTTAATTAATTAATTAATTCCACTTTGCGATGCATCCCTGGTTTTATGGTACTTCCTTATAGTGTAGAAATAATGGAAGAATCTGAGCTGTTTTCACAATCCTAGGTGTCTTTTTAATTTTGGTATCTATATTTTATTTTATTGATGCATAGCTAGTAGAGTAGGAAGGACATTTTGTAAAATGGGTTCAAAAAGATGGTCAAGAGGTAGGTCAAATTTCTTTTGTTCATATTATTTACATGGGGAGGGTGTTGCAAGTTTTGCATAAGACAAGGGGAGGGTCAGGTGACAACAGCTTTTGCATTGGGGAGGGTGGGGCATTTTTATTTTATTGATACCAGGAGTTTGACTAGCCCGCTCACACAAAAAATAATGAACAGTCCCTTATCGCTTCATAGAAGGATTTGCTTTAATGCAAAAACCCCTCAGTCTTCTGAAATCCTTGGGGTTTCTTTTTTTGTCACAAGAAAAAAGCCAAAGACAAACCAGAACAACCTTCCAAGAGCTGCTGAATGTTATTGTCTAATTTTCATCCTAAATTGTTTCTGCTTAAAGGATCACTGCAGACGCTTAAATACCCCCAAACTGTTGTGCTGGTCATGTTTCCCATATATAAGACTGAAAACGATTTCTTAAAGTGTTGCGTACTTCACCGCAAGTATCCCGACTTTCACCGGTGATGTATTTTGAAAACTACAGCTCGATTCCGGGAGGTCAGTTGACTTTCTGATTTTTATTTTTTATTTATTGTCTTTGTGAAAAAAATTTATTTGCTTGCATTCGTTTGTTAAATACATAAATAACGAGTTAGAGAGGGATTTAGTTTTCTACAATGGCTAGTGCAAGTGATTAAATAATACCAGAGCTTGACAATTTCAACTTTGATCAAGTTTTAATGGTAATATACAACCAAACATGTTTGACCCAGAACACAGCGATGAAGAAACACGGCGATGGCAGCAGCTATACTGGGTGACTGGGTGTGGAAACTGCCCAGCAATGGCAACAGAGATAAAAAAATGTGAGGTTAAGAGTGTTAGAGGGCTCAATTTTTGCTTTCAACCATCGCCAGCCAAGATGATTACATCTGTTTATTAGATCATCTTCTTCAGTATTCCAAAAATTAATTGGAAAAACCAGCTGTCCCCACAGGGTGTACTAGCACTAGCAGAGGTAAGGAGCCGGTTAGCATGATCTTGCATATATTGTTTGTGTATATACTTAGATGAACGTAACATAGAATTAAAATGTATAGGTGACAGATTATTGATCAATCTGTACCTGCTGAAGCAAGATAGGTCAAATAGCTCCCACAACATTTTATGACCGGTTGTAAAATATACTAGGTACAGGAAATACCTAACTAGTCCACAGGATAAGGCTACATTGACGTCACTGGAAACTACTCACTAGGTTGCGGGCACTAAATTTCGCTTTGAGTTCTGGACTGGTATTTTAAATGCAGATTGATACAGAATCGTCCAAAATGTACTTTCGGTTGTTCTCGGATGCATTGGCAGTAACAACAATGCATAACATAAATAATCTATGGTAACATTTTTAAATACTATATTAGGAAACTGATCGACACTAGAATTTTCCTTTAAAATCTGAGATGAGTTTGATTATTTATAATTTACTTATAACAAAGTTAGAGACCTTGAACAATTTGTACTAAAACAATTATATATATATATATATGCATCCCTATTAGTTTAAATTTAGAAGTATTATGAAATTTGCATGTATAGCATATTTAGCAGATGCGCTTATTTAGAGCAAGGAATACATACATTTTCAAGTTTGCACTTTTGTGCTATGTTTACAGTTGTAATGGAAGCCAAGGTGCTTCCACAAGGCATTAAAACTCAGATGTGTGAAGACAAACTATAAAGATCTAGTGATTGTGTATCATTTTGTTTATTAATTTCAAACGCTTATTTTGTCAATATAAGACTTAAAGGCAGCAAAATTTGATAACCGTAAAAGGGGCATGTAGACTTTTACTAGCCAACTGTACCCTATGTACAACAGAACCATGATGGACATGAGCTAGTTAGTTCACAGGAAGGCGCCATGGTACTTGAGGATGTAGTCTTGTCCCTGGTCATAGTGAACAACCAATACTGCTGGATATTTCTGGCAAATCTTTTACCATGCTTTTATCATACTGCCAACAACCATATTGCCAACAACAATCCAAATAACATTATAAATAACATTAACCATATTAAAGATCTGTAAGGTTTGACGATAAAGGTCATTGCTGAAACTGAAAATTTGTGATTTATACAGAAATTAAAAACACATGTTAATCAGGGTTTAAAATTAGCACCATTTACCAGCCAAATGCTGGTAAAACATGCAGCTGGCTGGTAGATTTGCTTCCCTCACCAGCCAAAAAAACAATAGTAATCTATTGAGTGGATGGTAAAATTTGATCATTCACTAGCCTGGTTAATGAAAAGAAAAATTTTGAACCCTGATGTTAATGTGTTAAATATGAATCTAAAGGTTCCTGAAGCTACTTTGCAGATATGCATCTTGTTTATATGCAGTCAAAACAATACATCATGGTCCGAATACTGTAAACTAATAACCAAATATGATTGTTTTCTATGAAAATAAAGACCACTGCTTTTAAATCACTGCACCAATTATATTAGTTAAACGTTTCTGCTGGTGAATCTTCCATGCAGAACTATTCTGCTAATATCAATCAGTTTCAATTAATGGAGATCTGTGTTTCCATCTTCATGAGTAGTGTTCAAAAGTAGACTACAGTATTGCAGATGGCGTTATCAGCAGGCCATCTACGTTTGCCTGGTGGCTGCTGTATGTAATCAACCCATGTGCCTCAGGTCTGATCCCCAGCGACTAAAATAAATCAATACTTTCATTAAAACTTTAAATCAGCATTCTAGTGATACTTCCTCAGTATTTTTTGTATAACTGACACATATGGATGTCTTTGGATTTAAGAAAATAATTCTGTAATTATGAGGATAATGTAGGACACATATCTGACCTGCAGAAAATATGGCTTCTACAACAGTGTCAACACATTGGAGGGTAATACACAGACTGCATAAATTTCATGAAATAAGTGCCAATTTATCTGCTGAGAAGCTGTTGGTGATGGTGGGCTGAGATATAAGACGACGGCAGTATTAAATTAATCAAAGTGTTCCATTAATTCCATTTAAGCCATTACAGTGAGCATGTCATCCTATATCTTCACCCAGCTCCGTCTACGCTGATTGGCAATGAGTGTTAGCCCTTTGACTGTGCCATGTGTAATGGTAATACATGCATGCTATTATGGCTATGGTGCAATGTGGATTGATAGTACAGGGTGGCCAGTTAGTTACACAGCCGTACAGAGTGAGCATACACCTGCCTAAAGGCTTCACTGTGCCTGGCCTGGTTAATCATGGTCACCATCATCATGCTTCTCATTTTCTTCCACAGGAAGAATTGCATTAAAAGAAACAAATCACAGATTACTTCCTGAAGTCAGATTCTACGCAGACCAGATTAATGCTAGCCTGACAGTATTTCGTCTATTTGGCTTTGGATGTATCCTACATGCTGGGGGAGGGTTGCTGCTACCCAAAACATTTGCATGCTGCCTCGTGTATGCACATGGGTTTTTATGATAAATAAATAAAAAGGATACTGGTCAATGTTCAGCAGTAATAATACTACAGTAATGGTAGCAGTAGTATTCCCACAGCCTTATTAGCATGAGTTACAGCTGGTGGGCTCATGCTTATACATGCTTCATGTCCCTATAGGATAATAACCATTTTAGTGGAGGGGTCTTATGGCTGCTTCCAAATAAGGACCATGGGAGGAGGAAACACTTCTGGAGCTCCTGGAGGAATCATGAGAACCAAGCTGCAGAAATCATTCTTGTTTTGAAACAAAAACTATTGTCATTTTTGTCAAGTTTGTCATTTTCCGTAATTCAAGAAGGGTTAAAAAGCAGCGTGGCAACAATCCACCTGTTGTAACATATGGAGACACGGCCTGTGGACAAGGACTCTGGAACTGCAGGTGGACCAAATTAAGGTGCGGAGAAGGTGGGGGTGGATCAGACTACCCTGGGGGTTTTCCTGTTGTAGTATCTTTTGTCCCCACAAACCCACTGAACTGGTTTGTCCCCACAAACCCACTGAACCCGTTTGTTCCCACAAACCCATTGGGTGATCCTTCAGAGTTTTGCTTGATAGTTTTCATGGACCACATCTGGTCATGTGACTGCTGCTGCAGGGTGTGGAGGCCAGGCAGGGGGGTGCTAGGAAATAGGCATAATCTGACAGGAGGAGCCGTTTTCTGAGGCGTTCTCAGGCGGTGGGGGCTTGGCCTCGGTGGTTGTGGTGGGTTTTGGGGGCCAGTCAGGGTCCACGCTCAGCTCCTGAGCCAGGTGCATGTAGCGCGCCTTGGGGACCTTCCGCCGGCGGCAGCAGAACCACGACAGACATTTACCTCCCCAGAGGTCGATGCCCCCCTGGAAGCGGCACCATAGCAACAACACAGGAGGCAAAGAGGAAAACGGCAACAAAACATTTATAATTTCCTTCTTTGGATAAGCTTCCTCATTAATGTTCTTTACCATTTCTTCCTTAAAATTACATTTCTTATTTGAATGCCTTTACGGTACAATGATATCACATGCTTATGACACCACATGCACTATTTTACCCCAAAAATGTAGCGATGGTATTAAAATTGGTGCACTCTTTTGCAGCATGCATGCAGATTGTTTTATAAAGTTCATAATCTATCAAAGAAATCATTTTCTGGGAAACATTCCCAGAAACAGTTCTTGGGCCATTCAAATTGAAGCACTGCAAGGCAGTAATTTTGATGGGATTGTTCGTTTTCTACCTCGAATTGAGCCGGCAGTCTAACATGCAGTGCACCAATTCAAATAATTTGGACAGTTTGCAGTGTGAAATGGGTACACAATTTGCGTTGTGAAATGGGTGCACAGTTTGCTTTGTGAAATGGGTGCACAATTTGCGTTGTGAAATGGGAGCAGATTTTACCTGCAACACAGGAAGGAGTCCAACACGACACCATGTCAGCCTGCTGTGTTTATTCTACATACCTGATCTAGGCCATGCGATTTCCACTCTGCTAAGGGCCTACAAGGTGTGAGCTGCATGCATGTGGAGGACATTACTAGAGTCACAGCTCTACTACTGTTGGAAGCATTAGATAGACCGGAGTGGGGGCTTCCAGAAACCAGACACCACCCACCAGCAGGAGGTGAAAGAGAGGAGTCAGAGAGCAATCAGTTGTGCACATGCAAGGTCTGGGGAGGCTGTAAACAGTGCTGGGTGACAGGGGAAGCAACAGGAGGAAAGAGAGAGAGAAAATTGCGTGTTGGGGGTAGTGGGAGCAGATAAGAGGAGTGTCAGATTTCCCAACCTGTACTGCGGCGGGGGTCCCACCATAGCTGCCCTGCTTGTCTCTGCTGAACACAAGCTTCCATAAGACGACGTCAAGGACGAGGGTCTATGGAATAACAGGCGCAGTGGTCGGGATAGAATTACAGTTGAGTGGCTACTTTTGAATAGACAAAACTGTTTAAAAAAGGACATTCAGGGTGAATTCAAGTTGATTTCAGGATTTTGCGTTAGTTGTGAGAAAAAGGGTTCTTCTCAATGTAAACTAAGGCAATATGTCAATAAAAAGGGTGTGATGATTACAACAGGAGAGTGGTGTTTTGTAAAATTTATTTGGTGGTCGCTGTGGTTTGTTGATGATTACCCACGAAGCACTGTTGCTTTGTGAGGGAGGTTGACAGGCTTGTATCGCCATCTAGTGTCACTGCAAGCTGTGCGCAGACTAGAGAAGCATGTAAAAGTATTTTTTTACTTTGATCTACTGCGCACGTCAAGCCAGGGGAATTTTCTGTTAGTAAATCATTATTATTGGGCCACTAAATCCTAAATCATTATTTTATGCCACTTCTGTAAGCTTGATGATTGAAAGTAATATTGTGTGTGTGCACTTTATATTAGGTTACATCAAAGAAAGGTGAGGAAGTGTGCCTGACTTTTCCATACAATCACACAATGATAGCAGGTTACAGTCTAAAGCCCCTTGCAGACATATGTACTGTAGCGTGTCAGTCCTGACATAGTTTGATTTATGTTAATGTACACTACAGCTTTGCAAGTGTCAGCAAAAAACCTTCTCTGGAGTTGGTTTAGAAATGCCACAGTGCCGGAATTCACCCAGCGTGTAAAGAAATGCTTTGCCCGAAGTGGCACCAAAGTCCATTGCTAGGCAACCAGAACTGTAATAAAATATTGAGCTGCATGAGTGCAGCTGCCTGCTGACTCTGCCGTTTAATCTACAAAAAAATCTGTTAATATAAGTTAGGGAGAGATCGAAATGGAACATGAGAGAATGGAAATTGGGTAGAGTCATAGTTTTTCCTCTCGATGCGAAGTGAATTTAGGTTTAGATCTGAATCCATTGCTATTGATAATTAACCAGTAACCTATGTATGACAGCTGAAACGAAGTGAATTTAGGTTTAGATCTGAATCCATTGCTTTTGATAATTAACCAGTAACCTATGTATGACAGCTGAAACGAAGTGAATTTAGGTTTAGATCTGAATCCATTGCTATTGATAATTAACCAGTAACCTATGTATGACAGCTGAAAAGGAAGCGATTGCGGAGCTGGTGATGGGCTCTCAATTTCTTCAAAATGATTCTCCTAACTTCATACTTAAAAGGTACAATATGTAGTTTTCCAAAACAATAACAAAGACATACTTTGCATTAAAAAAGCAAACATCGATATGCTTAAATTATATAAGTATTTGTCATTTAATTCGAAGACAAGGGACGTTTCATTTTGTCGCCCGTCAATGGCGTCATATAACCTTTGACTCCTCTAGTTCCTCTAAGTTCCAGGGGACTGCCAAACAAAACGTGAATAAAGTTATAATATATTTAAAAAAATACATTACTTAGTCAGTGAAAAAAAAATTCTGCCAGAGACTCTAGATTGGCAGGTTGTCATAGACGACAACAAAATCCATGATCCAACACTTCTTCTCCACGTCGTCAAAGTACATGTTTTGCTATTGTTTTGACTGAGAGACCCCTAGTGGCCAGAAACGACATATTGTACGTTTAAATAGAATAGCTTTTTAACACACTTACCATTGCTATATTGATTATATATTCTCAGACATTAAAGGACACAGGATTAAGAAAATATAACTGATATAGAGGTTGTATGTTGTTACAAAGCTATTGAAGTACGCATTGCTTCTCACAGCTGCAATGCATAGCTTTTTATTATCCGTGGCTCTTAAAAACAAATTCACGCTGGTTTAATCGAGACTTTAGTTATCCAATCACAACCTCACTATTACTAATTCACCAGCTAGGCAGGATTACAAATGAGAAATCCATCCAAGGAGTTATTAGCCTTGTTAAAACTAATTTACATGGTTACCATCCGTAAGAAAAATAATTTTCTCTGATGCATACTGAATATTTTGTAAAGTCCTGACCTGTGCCTTATCTATATCGTAACATGTTCGAAGATGATCATTTGGTGTTAGTCTTTTGGAATTTCAAAACAATATATTATCAAATTCAATATGTATGCCATTTTGATATAAAACTAGCTGTTTTTTTCTGCATGCACCAAATCAATCACAACCATTTTCTGTTGTCAGTAAAATAATATCCATATAATGTATGAAAAGGTGTAGCCGCTTCCGAACCGTCCTTTTTTATTGTCTGAAAGGTTATAAGTAGCCGCTATCACCACAGTACTGTACCGGCATTGTATATGTGAAAAGGATATAACATCACCTGACTGGACCTAAGCACCTTCCAGAAAACACTGACCACAACATTGCATGACAAATCAAAGGAAATGAACATGTGAAAAAGGCCTGTGTAAAATGGAGCAAAGAGAACCCAAGCAACTGAAAAATGGACACTGGAAATCACACATGGGTGTCTGTGTGTGTGTGTGTGTGTGTGTGTGTGTGTGTGTGTGTGTGTGTGTGTGTGTGTGTGTGTGTG
>JACXGM010001740.1:0-18920 GCA_016801145.1 Umbra pygmaea | reverse complement strand
CTGGCAGTAGAGAGAGCGAAATCAGACCGCTCACAAGAGAGCAGCAGAGTGCTTGGTATCAAATAACCTACCCATGAGCCACCAGATCATATCTGAACAATGTGTGTAGGTAGTCTAGTTTATATAATAGGTGATAGGTATAGTAATGTAAAACACCGTGTAGATTGTTGACATAACACAAGGAGTCAAAGCCATACTTAAACATCGCAATATTTTTCTTTTTGACATATTCTATGTTAGATGAGCAGCTGCCTTTTGCAGCAGACACTTTGTTGTTTAAAATGGTTTAAAATGTGTTTTCCCTTTTCGTGGCTCCTGCACCAAGAAGGCCACTAATGCAGTCCTTTATTAATATATTTTAGAAGCTGAAACATAGTATGATAACAATGATATACAATAGAAACAATAGACAACTATTAGAACTGGATAAACATTAATAGCAGGTTCTTGCAGGGCAGTCTAGAATCAACATTATATTTTAGTAATTTTCAGTAAGTACAGGGACATTCCCTCTAGAGCAACTTAGAGTAAAGTGCCTTGCTCGAGGACACAACACCATTTGGCACATTAGGGAATGGAACCGGGAAACTTGACTACAAGTCTGCATCCCTAACCACTGAGCCTTCTGACATTGGGTCAATGGGGTGTGAAAATCAGGTTTTAATGATAAACAACGATGGTAAGACAAAATATGACATCGCCCAACCCAGGTGTGTGTGTGTGTGTGTGTGGCTTACCTCCACCAAGACAGACACAACTGCATTGACAAAAATGATGAAGAGTAGAGTGAGTCTCCATTCAAATGGAACACACACAATCTAATGGGATACAAAAAAGGAAACACAAAAGCATTCTGTAACACACTGCATCACAACTCCAACTCACAACATCATTACTGTAAGACTCAATCCAACAGAACCTACAGGCAGACGCCTGTATGAAGCTGGTCTCTGACACTTTAACGTCGACTCACCTCTAACACCTCATCGATGGCAGAGAGCGGGTAAAATACGATGAAGAACAGGAAGAGGTAGAGGCAGACACAAGACAACACAAAGGGCCCTGCAGAGAATCAGAGAGACGGCCAGCTCAGTAACACCACAACTCGACAGCACAAATCCAACCAGCCAAACCTTAACTGCATCTTGAAATTCAAATAACACAACCATGTTGTGTATGAAAACATTGGCTAAAGTAGCGATCCTCACAGTTTTTGTAGCTGGGCTGTCTGAAGGGCTTGCCCTTGGAGAAGACGATGGCCACGATGAGGTACTGGAAGCAGGACACATAAAACAGGGAGGTGTTCTCGTAGTTCTTTATGTTGTGGTCGTCCGATTCCTCTGAGGACAAGTTGTGATCCAGCGACCCGTTGGCACGGTGGGACGAATTGCAGACACTGGAAGTGAACGTGGACACACACAAACGATACACACACGAGCGATGGAAAAATATTTTTGTGTTAAGTTGCTGGACACAATATTAAGCATAAATGTGCCTTTTTCCCTTTCAAAATGATAACATAAATATAGATATGCCCGAGTGTTCAAAGTGTAACTGCTGTCTTATTAGATACAGGTGCGGTAGTTCGCTTGGAGGCTGAACTTACTTGGACTGAGGGGTCCAGATGTGGTACCAGGCCTGGTGTCGGACCCAGAGGAAGGTGATCGTCTGGAAGCTCAAACAGATGAGAATCTGAGACAGCACTGAGAACAGCAGAGGGCCTGAGATGAGACCTGAGGGGGGCCGACGCGAAACTAGCTCCTTCCAAGCCGGGTTCAGAGACACTGGGCGGGGAGAAGACGCAGCCATGTGAAACATCGAAGCAAATCAAAAACTGAGCTTGGCAACGACATTTACCAATTTAACTGGTGCGCGTCGTCTACTCACTGGTGAAGGCTATGACGAGGATGATGGCCATGTCGATGAAGAGGAACTGCAAGTCCCCAAGGTTACTGAGGATCTGGCAAGGTTGCGGAGAGAGGTCAGAGGTCAGTTAATGTATCCAGAGACTATCAGCCTATTTCCAAGGGGTGCAAAGACAAAAGGTGGGTGGTTGAACTCACGGAGTAGAGCAGCGTGACGCTGATGTACTGGATGATGCTGTAGAGAGCCATGAACTTGAACACGCAGAAGGAGGTGATGAGCGCCGCTCGCCCCTCCCTGTGGAGACAACTGCCTTTAGCTTTCTTACAGAGGAGCTAACGCTAAAATGTTAGTTTAGCCGATGGCAGTGTTCTGGCGCTGGAAGCCCGAGGGCTGGCTGACCTGATGAGGCTGGGCACACAGGAGATGTTAGGCGTTCTGGAGGTGAAGGGTGAGGCGACAGACGCCTCCAGCTCTGAGAGAGATATCCCACCGTGAGCGCGCTTCAGCGCCTGGGGAAAGTGTCACAGTGACCTTGAGGAACAGTTGAGAAGTAGCCTAACTGTGTGTTAATAGGTATTCAAGGATGGAATTCACTTACACCACAATCATTGGCTCCGTCTCCACACATGCCAACAAAATAGCTGTAGAAATGAAATAGGAAGGCGCCATTTCAGTCCATGTTCTAGCTAGCACTTTGTGTACACAGCCAACTGAATCAGTCAATCAAATGTATTTCATAACAATGTATAAAAGCATCTTTACTCACTCAACACTCTGCAGTGCCTCAATGAGCTGTGTCTTCTGGTCAGGAGCCATTCTAGCAAACACTGTGCCATGTAACACCAACTACACCACAGAACAGCAATGCATCAGACTTCGTATCACAATACGTGTTCCCGTTATTGGATGGGTGGTGGTGTTACACTGAAATCTGTCCCAGGTTACCTTTGGCAGCAGGTCTTGAAAGTGTTCTGTGATGACAGCGAAGGAGTTGCCACTCATGGCGAAGTGGTATTGGTCCTGAGGCTTGGGGTCATGAGTGTGACACACATCATCCAGGCTGATCTGTACTTCCTGTTTGGACAAAAAGGGTTGAGGCCAAGCAGGTGAAGTTGATGTTTTGAAAAAAACATTGAATGGTACAAATATTTACTAACATTTGCAATTATTATTCCAACTTATGTTGAGTTGAGCTAGAGAATAATAGCTTGTGTTTCGCTGATAGCATATATCGGCTGTGTGAAACAATGGCTGGCAGGCTGGGTGACCTCAGGTCATGCCAGTGCCTGGAACACGGCACACACCAATTCATTCATCCATTCCTGGGTGTGGGCTATTTATGAGTTCTAATGTCCCCCTCTGTGTATGGAACAGAGGGAGATTACAGCAACCAGTTTCATCATGATTCACTCTGGGCCAAAGGTCCCTGACATGGTGTTTGGAATTATATAAATCAGGACATTAACAACAATAGCACTTTCTCAATTCTTCAATCCCTAGTAACGGCATATCTTTATCAGCTAGAAAATTATAGTGAAAGCAAACCAACAGCTCTCAGGCTTCAAGAACAGTCCGGAATGGAGTGGTTGCTATGGAAAATTGCAACTACAGCAGTGTGCATGCAGGGAGGGGGCCGGTTATACACAGTTCTAAAAATGGACTAAAAATGGTTGCACAACTTTAGACAAGAATTAACTTTCTGTCCTGTGTCAACCTCTATCTCTCTAAGCTGTAATGAGCCAATCGCACCACTAGGGGTCCCCTCACCTCCAGGAATTTAGCTTTGCCTGTGTGCTTGCTGGGGTTTTCTGCATACTGCCAGGTGATCTTGGCCACCTGCCCGTCTCTGGGGGGCAGTGCGTCTGCAATGATGACTCGGTCCTGTGGAGGGATCATGCCACAGTCCCTGGCCACCGAGATGGCCGTCAGCATGTTGTCACCTGGAGCAGGGATGAAAAATGTGGCCTTTTAGCTACAGACATTTACATTTTTCACTGTAGTTACTTAGCAGCTGCTTTAAAATGAAAGAGCCTGTACATTAGGGTACATTCCTGGAACTGATCTCTGTCATGCTAAACAAGGGTGACGAAGACATGGACAGGAAAACAGAGAGAAGAAAACGCTCATAGGACTTTTAGTTATTGAAAAGTGTTCTCCAGGCAGATCTTCCTTGGGGGCATAAGTCATTTCATTGGTTGATTCAAAACTGAGGGCGGACCTCACATTAAGTTTAATTTTGATTTATAATTACGAGATATATATATATATAGCACAGGATTACATTTTAACACTCCAGTGTAGTTAAGGTTAGGTGTAGGGTTAGATATGTTTAAAAACAGAGAAAACGATGCTCATGTGCACATTTCTGATGTCATGTGAGGTCCGCCCTCAGTTTTGAAACAGCCAATCAAATTACTTCTGCCTCCAGGGCAGATCTGCCCATAGAACACTTTTCAATAACTAAAAGTCCTATGATCGAAGAAAACACCCGGGGTGGACTTTAGAGCTTTCTACTCGATAAGCTTCATGGCCCAGAAATTTCTAAGTCAAGATTCCAGAAAAACCTCCACAAAGCTTGGTGTACCAGAACAAAAACCCAAAAGCTGCTCACAGTTCACAGCCTCCACCCCATTTTCTGTGAGAAAGGCAAGGCTACAGTATGAAGGTGTACTAGCTAGTGGTTGTCATTAAACAGCTACAGCCATTTATACTTGCTTGATCAACTGATCCCGGGAATGTGAGTTTGATGTCTGTGGGTTAATCATTTGTAGAAGATATGCATGAGTAACAAGTCACTGTGGATCAAAGTGTTTGATTTAAAAGCATATCAATCGAAAACAAAGACATACTACATGAGGTAAAGGCGCTGTGCAAACACTTAGTGTCTCCTTCTTACCCTGTTCTTCCCATCGGCCAACTTTTCTAGACCGACTGATGTTGATTTACGTTTGATGTTTTACTACATATCTGTGTACATTTTCACATGTCAAATGCTCGTGTGCAAATTCTCTCACCAGTGACCATGACGGTGCGGATATGTGCCCTGCGGAGTTCCTCCAGCACGCCTGGAGTCTCCGCCTTCAGCTTGTTCTGCATGATGATTAGCCCTAAGAATTCCAGGTTGGCCTCAATGTGGTCCCTGTTGATGTTCTGGACTTTGTGCCAGGTGAGTTTGGACTCGAGGCGTCGGTGGGCCAGAGCTATAACCCGGAAACCCTGCTTGGTGTAGTCCTCCAGAACCTCAGAGAAGTCCTTAGGAACTACAGATAGACCAACAGAAGTGGGGGTTTAAAAAAATTTTGGCAATGAAAATATTCCAAAGTGTTAATGAAACAGCTTGGAAACCAACTTAGTTGATTAAGTTACTTAAGACCAAGGAACTGACAACTAAACAGCAAAGCAATGGATTCTTTATTTAATGGACTCTTAAGTTTTTCTGGATAAGCGTCTACAAATGTAGTTGTCTAATTTAAAGTAAACACACATTTTATTCAATAACTTCCAAGTTTAAATGTACAATATGTTGTTTTTGGCCACTTACATTATCCCAAATGTTTCCACCAACTATCAAACCCAGAGACATTTTTAATGTAATTCAAAGACCCAGGATGTTTTATTTTGTCCCTCGTCAATGGTGTCACATAACCTTCAACTCCTCTAGTTGCTCTAGCTTCTGGGGAACCGCCAAACATAACGTGAATAAAGCTATTATATATTTAACAATACATTACCTTGTCAGTGAAATTTTTTTCTGCCGGAGATGCTAGATTGACATTGACGATGACAACAAATCCCAGGATCCCACGCTACTTCCCGACATCACCAAAGTACACATTTTGTACACCTAGCGGCCAAAAACTATATATTGTACATTTAAGTAAGGTGTTTTGATGACATGGGCACAAATCATCAAACAGCGCAAATATATGACATTGTACAATATTTTCTGAGACTATTTTTAGCTCAATAGCACCTCTTATAATCAGTGGCCAAAACTGTAAACGGCATCTTTAAGTAACCAACCTGTGTCTTTCTTGCAGAGGCTAGCCACCACCTCTGGCGCCCCCTTGAGGTAGGCGTCCATGCGCTTCTCCCCCAGCAGTCGTGCCACTACACACATCCTCTGCAGAGCTGAGGAGAAGGGGAACTGACGGACGATACCAATCTCATAGGACGACTGCATGGAGACAAACAGAATCATCTGTCAATCTCTCCCCTCAAAGTCATCAAAAAGAAATGTTAAGAGAATGGGAGGTTGCTCTACTTACCGGCAACTCATACAGCTCCTGCAGTGTGGAAGTGAAGACAACGTAGTGAATGTACAATCAAACACAAATTCATCAAACAATAATAATTGTTAAAAAGGGATTAAAAAGGTACAATGTGCACAGCTTAAATGTAAGAGGTTGAAGGAACACTCCAGGCACCTAAACACCCCAAAAATTGGTGTGCTGGCCATGTTTCCAAGAGTCTCTAAAAACAGCTTCTCTATTCGTACTGTAGTTCCCAACCTGGGCCTCTGTAAACTTTAAAAATGTTTTTTACATCACTACAGTAATTTTTGAAAACTACATAGATTCAGGGAAGGTGTTTAGTTGACTTTTTGATCTTCATTTTTCCTGCTTCTGAACTGAGTTGATTGAAGAATGACACTTCTGTAGTGAGGTCAAGAATACTACACATTGCAATCTTCTGTCAAATACGTAGCCAAATATCAAGATTTGGAGAGGGTTTTTGCATCACTTGCACTCCTAGTGGCTAGTGCAAGTGATGAATTACCTGAAGAGCTGAACGATTTCAACTTTGATCAAGTGTTATTGAATGGTAATTTACAACCATAACTACAAATTTGAGCCAAAACACAGCGAGTCAGAAATACAGAGGAATGCAACGAGGCAGGACCTGGGTGAAATAAGTAGCTGCCAGTGAAGTTATTGAGCCCAGGGTGAACTCGCACTGGTGGTGTTTGTGGAAACTGCCCAGCAATGGCAACAGAGACAGAAAGTGTGACAGAGATAAAAAAATTCTACAACCAAGATGATGATTACCATCTTTTTTAATTCATTAGAGTTTCATATGGACAGATGTGTATGGAAACTTTCAGTATCCCAAAAACTGAACTAGCTATACCAGCCGGGTCTAGCACTAGCAGAGGTAAGAAAATGGTTAGCATTACTAGGGCCCTATGGTTTCTGCGTTGCGGAAAACATGGACAGAATTGCGGAATCTCTACATAAATATGGGATTTACTTATAAACACGGAATCTCGCAGAACTTGCATATTTTCCTGTATTGGTATTCCAAACCTAAGTGTTCACATAACTCACAATAGTGTAAAACACTCACAAACATAACAAGTCAGATACTTTTGAATCCTGCTAAAAGAGCCTATGATAGTAGGGCCCTATGTTTTCCATGATGCGGAGAGCACGGATGGAACCGCAGAATCCAGACATTAACTCGGAATCCAGACATTTACGTGTAATTCAGCAAAGTACATTTATTTTTTTCTGTAATCCAAATATATTCTGTTAATATTAACAACTACCATTGAGTTTCTCCTAATAAAAAAGGCAGCAAACACAGAAGTTGATTTGCGCTCTATATATAGGCTATATATGCAGTGTGTTTGTCTACTAAACTTGGCCACCATGCGCTCCATCCTATCGGTCAAACGTAATGCATTTGATAGCTGGCAGCTATAAACAACGGTTTTTACTCCATTAAAAATGTTCTAATCAGGCAACACTTGGTTTTCTCAGTTCAATCACTTATCCAAATGCATATAACTAGGTGTAGGCTACTATGTTCCTTCGCCTGAAGTAATTTTCTGACAGTCTTGCCAGAGCCATAGAGAGAGAAGAGTTGCAACACTCTTTGATCTTGCTAGCGGGGTGGTCAGGTGGTTCATGTAAGCCTGTATAGTTCCAAAAACACACCATGCTGTCATGTTCTTCTATGGGACTGACAGCAGTGATTGTGATATTGAGTGATAAATATAGATGAAAACACATACCCAAGTAATTATTTGATTGTTATTGCATTATTGCATATTTGTAAATGTCACTTCTACATTTGGAATGGTAGGGTGACAACCTACCAAATAAATATGCAAAGTAAATGTAGCCTATCTGGCAATGCAAGTGCAACCTGTACAGCAGTATTCTCTATATTTTAGGTATGGGTGACGGCTTCTGACTGCATCTTTTGTTAAAATATTTGTTGAGTTGTAGATGGGTGAAAAACGTAGTTGAGCAAAGCACTTTTGCCTGGGTAGTGTTTCACAACCATGGGTGCTAGGACCCCTGGTGGTACAATAACCAAAAATGTTTGGGAACAACTGGCCCAGAGGGTTCATATGGAAGTTTGAGATGAAAAAGTGGAATCACAAAAAATAAAACGGAAATCACAGAATTGGGCAAAAAATAAAACAGATTTCATAGGTCCCTACATTACCTACCTTGGATTTGTTTGTGTATGTACTTGTATGAAAGCAATGTAAAATTTTAAATAATATAACAGAATACTGCCTTGGTGAGAATTACATTGGTGGTATGGTGAAATTTCTACGTAGTTCAACAATGCATTGTCTTGGGCCATAGCACGTGTTGAGTCGAGCTGGTTGTAGCCAATTAGCATCCCATAGGTCTCATTTGACTGTTCAAATACTTGGATAAACACAACATAAAACTAAAAGTAATGGGTCTCAAAATATTGCTCAGTCTGTACCATTTTGAGCTAGGTAGGTGGTATAACTCAAAGGACTTAGTGAGAATTTAATACTATACAGTGTTATGCTTAAATTGTTAAGTATCCCGCAGGCTTAGTCTAGATTGGACATCACTGGCAGCTACACTAGCTGAAGTTGGACATTGTTATTGGGGGAATTCAGGCATTTGCATGCGTGTAGCATCAGTAGTATATATACTTGGATGTGTATATACCTGGATTTGTATATACTTGGATGATAAAATTTAAAATAACAATTGACAGAATATTGCCCTGTCTGTATGAATTGGAGCTAACTAGCGAGCTCCAGACAAAGTCACTCGACTGGGGAGTAGCCCTTGAGGTAACATCTGAGCGGTATTTGTCATAGGTGTTGATGGGGCTAGCTGGCTAGCTAGCATGTATCTTTTGTGTTTGTGCATATTGTGTGATAATTGCGACTTCATTTATCTGTGACAGACTATTGTTCAATATGTATTTACTGAAGCAAGTAAGGGCATATAGCTCTCGAACGATATTGTGAATCATTGTAAATGTAACGAAGACAGGCTTAAGCTACATTTGACGTCACTGGAAGTAAATTGCTATGGCACTGGCACTGAGTTCACTTTGACTTCTGGACCTTGTGGTATTTCAAGAGCAGACTGATACATAAGCTGACAAAATGTACTCTGTTTTTAACTGATGCATTTGCAGGCAACGAATTGTATATGACATAAATCTTCTATGGTAACGTTTGTAAATGCTACATCAAGAATTAAATTTACTCTGGATTTGTCCTTTAATGACCCAGATACGATTTCAAGCTGTGAAATACATCAATATAAAAGGACATTAACATTAGCAGGATATAACACATAGGTGGGTAAAGCACCGGTACCATGTCCTGTTCAGGTGACACCACAGGCTCAGGGGGCATCAGATGCTTGGGGGGTTTCACCACTGTGGGCATAATACGGTTGTGAAGCGACGTCTCCTCCTCAGTAGCCTCCTCCAGGATCTGATAGAGGGATGAGGGAGCAACCATGAAACCAACTGGCGTCAAACGAGCAGGTTTCAAATCACCAGCGTCCCACAATATAAAACCACAGCTTGTGACTGGGACAGAACTGCATGTCAAGTGGAAGTTAACTTCTTTCAGTTAGAATAAAGGGAGCAGGAGGTATAGGTTAGAGGTCAGTTAAAGATCAGATTGAGGAGACGGCATATGTATATGTATAGGTTCAAGGTCAGATTTCAGTCACTCACCCAGCCGGTGGCCTCAAACATCTTCAGGTCCAGAGGGTCTCCGGACAGCTGGCCGTCTATCTTGGTGAGGGAGTGGCAGGTGGCCATGCAGGCCACAAACTGGGACTTAACCAGGCTCTCCTTGTAGGCGTTCTCCTCAGGCAGGTGGAACGTGCCGTTCTCCACCCTCTGGATGCCCCGGAGGTCCAACCCATCCTCCGTGAGGGTTCCCGTCTGGGAGAGAAGGTGCATGTAGGGGAGAAGAAGTGTAAGTTTGGACACTGAACATCACCCTGTATGAAATACTGCTCGGTTACTACTGCTGTACTAATACAGTGCATCCAGAAAGTATTCACAGCCCTTCACTTTTTCCACATTTTGTTATATTACACCCTTTTTTTTTATTTTTAATACATTTGTTAGGATTTCAAACACACTCCTTTCACACTGTCAATATGGGGTAATGTTTGTATAATTTTGAAGGAAATAATGAATTTAATCCATTTCGTAATAAGGTGTAACATAACAAAATGTGGAAAAAGTGAAGAGCTGTGAATAATATCCAGATGCACTGTATACTGGATTTCTCTGATTTTAAATAATGTTTTGCTTCTATTTCACATTATGGCTTCTGCACCATCTTTTACTTATTACATAGCATTTCTGTGCACGTGAAATATTATTAAACCCAATGAGTCTATCTACAGCAGTAACTCTGTAAGGAAAGGGTTTGCCTACCTTGTCAAAGCAGATCAGGTTGAGCTGGCCACAGATGTTGATCCTCTGTGGGCTGATGCAGAAGATGCCAATCTTTTTGAGGCGGCGGTGGGCATAGACAATGCCCGCTGTCATGGCGGCGGGCAGAGCAGGGGGCACAGTGATGGTGATGATGTCCAGGGACTCGATGATGATGGTCCCAGCAGGCACCTGGGCACAGGTCAAAGAATCAATAACTTAGGGAAGAATGTGGGGACAGACAATAGAATCTGGATGGTGAGAACAAACTGTAGATATAAGGGTTGCAATTAATTTAACAGCATTCATTTTTTATGTCCCTGTTAATGTGCATTATCCCGTACCCTTCATAGTGTGGGCTTGATTTGCGACAGAGTTTTAAACACTGTACCAGCATCTTTTAATAACCTTTTTAGATCACTTAAATGGAAGTGTTTTTATAGAGCAATATAGAGTTGCCATTCATGTTGAGAATTGTGATTTAACTTCTCAATGAACCCTGCTAAACTGCGCGTTATACACAAACGTTAGTAGCCTACATAGAATGTGTTGTTCTAAGTTGGTTTTATCTTTGACATTTGGAGATTTGTAGCTAGGGCTTCTCTTGCGTCCCTCATTCCAATCTCCCTACAAAAAAACTGCTAAAAGGAGGGTCAGTGGTTCTTTGTTTGCGCAAATTTGTTGTTGCTTGAGGAGAAAATGAGAGCAAGAGTGATGCATCACTTAACAGGTAGGACCGTTACCTACCTGTACTTAAGAATCATAGAGAACAAACAAAATAGTCAACAGTAAGACCTAGCTTGTAGAATGGTAAGTTGGTAGTACTTTTATTTAGCTAAGTATTAAAGTCTCGATCAAATGTTGTGGTTCCACAAAAACATTATCTTTGCAGAATAAACAAACAACCTCCAAACTGTAAATAGTACAGCTCCCTCTGATTTAATATTTGTAGATCTCTACCTCCCTTCCTACCCTATGCATTTGCTATTTTACAAGTAGCCTATCTTGTGCACTTGGATGCCCATTTGGTAAATTTTTCATGTAATCAAGATTTAAATATTTGGTCATTGATTTTAAAATCGGTGATAAAGCAAAGGGGCGTTTAGGGCGTGGCTATGACGTTCAGTTTTACACCAAGACACTCAAAGGAGTTGGCAGTTCAGTATTTCCGGTAAGTAACCATACATTTTGTTTTAATATTGTTTTTTGTTAGCCAATTTTAGCATCCCAGTTAATATCAGTTAGCTAGCTAGATTACTCTTCCCTCTTGTCTAAAATAGTCACATCCACAACCAAGATGTCTGCGTTTGTAACGGCAAACTCGATGACCCAAATCAAATCTTCACAAACCAATGGGTGACGTCACACATTACGTTCAGTGATATATACGGTCTATGCGGGATATACATCCTCTCTGCCTGCCCAGCAGTGTTGTTGGAGACCACTGACAAGGGTACAATCACTCCCCAGTGTAAGGAGCTGAATGTCCTCTTCTAGCTGCTCTGGGGGATGATTGAATAGAGCCCGGAGTAGGCTGGCTAATTTAGCTAATCTAGGTGGCTACATCCGGGCTCCCTGCCCTCTGGAACACCTGGGCAAGCTTGAGCGCCTGACCGGCCAGGCAGAACACCACCAGTTCCAGGTTATCCCACTCCGAGAAGAGACCCCGTCCTCGAGATGTAAGTTGCGCACTGGTACAAAAACAGGCAACAATGGCGTAGGTCCGCATTGTACCTCCAGGGAAGAGACTGGCTGTGTTCATAGGCCGGTCGAGACAAACTCAGTTAATTCGGCATCAGCGTGACAGGTGTCTCATCCCTCTCCATTACCGTGCCCAGCAGAGGGTCACGCTGCCCATCTCCCAACTAGGCCACATTGAAGGTTTGTGTGTCCGCTTCCTTTTCAGTTTGGGGTGTTTCATTCTGTAATAATGCGCAATACTGTGAGGAAGGCAGACTCAGGCTGGAGCGTTATACTCTTCTTTATTACGGTAGAGTAGCCTGGAAATCCAGACCCAAATTAAGGGTCTGGCATCAAGTAATGAAAATGGACCGACTCGAGGGGCAGCACCAAGCATGCATTTGAAAATCTCACTGCATGCAATTGGATAACACTATGACCAATCACCAGTGGGTTTTCGCTAAGCCCCATACATTTAGCTACCAGTAGAGCTAACTGGTAGATTACATTCTTGCCGTATCTGGCAAAACGTCCTTCTAAAGGTAAAGGTACTTTATTTGTCACATAAACATACATGTAGCGAAATTCATTCTCTGCATTTGACCCATCCCTCAAAGGAGCAGTGGGCAGCCATTTACAGCGCCCGGGGACCAACTCCAGATCTTAGCCAGTGCTTTCATCTGGGGAACTGGCTGGAGAACCTAACTTGTATGTTTTTTGATGGTGGGGGAAACTGGAGCACGTGGAGGAGAACATGCAAACTCCACACAGAATGGCCCGGGACGACCGGGGTTTGAACCCAGAACCTTCTTCCTGTGAGGCCATCAGTGCTATCCACTAGGCCACCATGCCTGCCCTAAGGCAAAGGAATGATTCGAACCCCGTCTTCTGTTCCTCTTTTAGATAAAAAGACATGTCTAACCCATTCATGACCAAAGCCATTTCAAACAACTGGTGTTCATCCATAGTTTAATAATGACTTCTGTTTAGCTCGCCTCTGGCCCGCCTATTATCAGACACACCAATGTGATTGGTGCAGCTTGGCGACAAGGGAATAGTTAATGACCATCATTACTGAATGCCAGAGGGACTTGCTTAGCAAATTCAAATTGTGCTCTCATGAGAACTCTGGATTTCCAGGGTAACGGTAGAGCTCTCAGGAGACGCCAAACTGGCAAAGTTAAATAACTGGGCACACAGTGATAGCCCAAATCAAAGTTCACAGAGATGGATAAAAGTCCAAAATGATCATGTTGACATTAATGTCCCAACTGTCCAGAAGGAGGCGCCAGGGTCCCTATAACCAGACTTGTGACAGTTAAGCACTGCCTAACAGAAGGTCTGTGACAGTTAAGCACTGCCTATATTTTACATGTCTTTTTATCATAATATACTGCTTTTAAGTTGATTAATCAAATTTAAATTTTGGGCCAAATGTGAACATATCCTAAAACTAAGATTAATCGCGATTAATTGTTTTAATCGTTTGACAGCACTAGTTAAATATAATAATGTTGGACAGAACTGAACTTGTCATCATATGATTAGACAACAATTTAAGTTATTTCCAAACCAATTCTCAAATAAGCAGGCTGCTCCAAATTATTTTGCTTGAGAAAATGTTTTTGATAACATCTACGCTTTTTATAATAAAAATGTTAAAACAACCTTCCAATTAATTACTATGGAAAAGCCTTATGGGAAAGGCAAATTTTACTGAGTATCCCCTACATCGATTAAGCTATCAACCTGAGCCAAAATCCTGTACTCCCTCTCGCTGGATGTTTAACTCTCTTCTCTTGTCCGATGATATATTTTGTAACTGTATTACCTCTGCAATTGATTATTTTCTTTATCATAATCAGATTGATTCAAACTCTCCTTCTCTCCTATGGGAGACGCTTAAGGCCTATTTAAGAGGCGTGACTATATCTTATTCCTCACACGTAAATAAAGACCGTAGGGTTAAAATGGACAAACTTTCAACAGAGATTCTTGAGCTGGAACATAAATATGCACAGACTCCATCCCCTGAATTATATAAACAACATTTAAATTAGCTTTCTGAATTTAATCTTTTATCTACAAATGAGGCGGAACGTTTACTGTGGCACTCATGCTCCACCTATTACAAACACGGGGACAAAGCAAGCCGCTTGCTGGCGCATCTGTTAAATCGACGGGCTGTCTCTCGTTTAATCCCTCAAATCCAAGATACTTCAAACTGTATATAGTTTATGACCCCGAGGGGATCAATGACATATTTAAATCCTTCTACTCCTTACTTTACATGTCTGAGTCTTCTGCAAACACAGCTAAAATGACTCCGTTTTTTGATACGCTAGACATTCCCACTTTTGCCGCGGAAGTTGCTGTTGACCTTGACTCTCCTCTAAGGCTTGAGGAGGTGATCGCCTCAAAAACTATTCAAAGCAGCAAAGCTCCTGGCCCAGACAGGATGTATCAAGGGTAGACAGGCATTTGTCAATATTCGGACTCTTCTCAATATTATTTACTCCAAACAGTTCTCCAGTTTCCCGGAGTTTGTGGTTTCACTCAATGCAGAGAAGGCATTTGATAGAATTGAGTGGGAATATTTGATTTCGGCGTTATGGAAGTTTGGTTTTGGTGATAATCTCTGTGCATGGATTAGTCTTTTATATGCTTCCCCTCAGGCCATTGGTTGCACTAATGATATTTATTCTGAATACTTTGCTCTGGAATGCGGGACAAGGCAGGGCTGTCCTGTGTCCACATTGCTCTTTGCCATTGCCATTGAGCCCCTTTCGGCGGCATTACAGCCCTCACCCACTTTTCAGGGTGTCTCCGGGGGGAAAATGAACACAAGCTGTCGTTATATACAGATGACCTATTACTTTATGTCCATAACCCAGCTACCTCTTTACCGAGTATCCTCTCTATCTTGGACATTTTTTGTTTAACCTACAAAAGAGTGAATGTTTTCCAATTAACCCACTGCAACTTCAACATACAGACTTGCCCTTTCAGCTGAAGCACTCCAGCTTCAAGTACCTTGGAGTGAATGTGACTTGCTCAATGGCAGATTTATTTTCAGCCAATTTCTCCCCCATTTTCACTCAGATTAAGGCAGATTTTCAAAGGTGGGGTAACCTACCTCTATCATGGATAGGGAAGATCAACGCGGTGAAAATTAACATTCTGCTGAAATGTATTTACCTTTTTAATTCGATACCGTTGTTCCTGCCAAAATCCTATTTTTAGGTAATCAATCAATCAAGCAATTTCTTCCTTCATCTGGGGTGAAAAGGTGCCCAGGGTCAGTAGATCTCAACTCCAGAGATGTAAATTCAATGGAGGGCTTGCACTTCCCAGTTTTCTATACTATTACTGGGCAGACAACCTTCAGAAGATTTTACTCTGGTTACATGCCCCAAATACGCCATGGTGCATTTAGAAGGTAGCTCATGCCTCTCCTTATCTCTATCTGCTTTAGTCTGTTCTGCTCTCCCAGTATCTCCTTCTCGTTACACTGGTAATCCTGTAGTATTACCTACTCTTAAAATCTGGTACCAGTTCCGTAGCCACTTAAAATTTTCTTCTGCATCTATCATGGGCCCCATTGATAAAAACCATACATTTCCCCCATCGGTTGATGACAAAGCCTTCCGTTTTTGAAAAGGGAAAGGTATTAAAACATTCTTTGATTTATATGAAAATGGAGTCTTCTCTAGTTTTCCCAAAATGTCTGTTAAATACAGCTTGCCTTCATCTCACTTTTTCCATTATTTACAGTTGAGACATTTTGTTTCCAAACAATTCGAAGGCTTTCCTTGCATACCCCCAACCCAGCCCTGGGATGTATTGCTGACTATCTCACCCCAACATAAATCTTTGATTTCCCAGGTCTATTGCTGGATTATGTCATGCGACAACCAGTCCATGGATAGAACTAAATCGGCTTGGGAGCAGGAGATGTGGATGGTATTTTCTAAGGAGTTCTGGGAAGAGGCAATTAAAAGAACAAGTTTTACCTCTTCGTGTGCTCGTCTGGGTCTCATTCAATTTAAGGTTATACACAGAGTACATTACTCAAAGTCCAGACTATCCAAAATTTACCCAGCAGTGATGGATGTGTGTGACAGGTGTCACTCCTCTCCCTGTGACCTATACCATATGTTTTTTACTTCTCCAAAACTGAATAGCTTCTGGAATTCAGTATTCCATACTTTGTCTGAAGCCCTCAAAAATCACCTGACTACATGCCCATTAATTGCTCCATTTGGAATCCCAGGTAACTTGATTAAATTAAATAATAAAGACTCTGAAATG
This sequence comes from Umbra pygmaea, assembly GCA_016801145.1. NCBI lineage: Eukaryota > Metazoa > Chordata > Actinopteri > Esociformes > Umbridae > Umbra > Umbra pygmaea. The sequence continues at coordinate 2,372 of JACXGM010001740.1, read as the reverse complement.
ATTGCTTTCACAACATTATTAGCTAGACGCAGGATTTTACTATTGTGGAAATCCTGTCAGCCCCCTTAGCTTCCCATTTGCTAACTGATGTCCTATTTTTTTGCAATTGGAGAAAATTAAGTACTCCTTGAAGGGATCTCACTCTAAATTCTCTGACAAATGGAAGTCATTTATCTCATATTTAAACAGTTTGCAGAGGCTTCCCAAAGATTTTCCTTAAACCAAGTTAGTATTAATCTTACTATTGTAAATTAGATGTACATGTATGTCCGTGGGATGTGTTTTCGTCTGGATGTCTTGTGTAGGGTTTGGGGGTATGGGAATCGGGTGGAGTGGATATAAAGGAGGGAAGGGGGAGGGTATGGGAAAGAAAATTTTGCTATGTACCTTTTTTTGTCATCATTGCTGTACATGTGATATATAAATACATATATAAAACAGCTATCAACCTGAAACTAACATTGAGATGTTCAGGAGTAAACACTTTGAATTAGTGTTGTCAAATTATAGATTTTTCGATAAATGTTTATTCTGAATATATTAGCCGGTTTTAATATTAACTTTCCAGGGTAACGATACAGAAAGTGCCCTTTCTCGTGATTTCTTTATTTTCAGGTCATTTGAGAGTTGTTTTGAGGCAAACCTAAATACCTTATCTCATGATTGGATGCACCTGTCTATGAAGTTCAAGGCTTAATGAGCTCACCAAACCAATGTGTGTTCCAATTAATCAGTACTAGTTAGTTACAGGTATTCAAATCAACAAAATGACAAGGGTGCCCAAATTTATGCACCTGTCTAATTTAGCTTTTGATGCATACTGCACATTTTCTGTTAATCCAATGAACCTCATTCCACTATGAAATATTAATCTGTCCTTCAGGTATTTGATAGATCAAAATGAAATTGCTGATCCAAACACCCAATTATTCATAAATTAAAATCATGGAAATTGTCAGGGGTGCCTACACTTTTGCATACAACTGTATATACTGTGTATTTGTTTTACCATTATTTAACCAGGCAAGTTGACTAAGAATTAGAAGCAACAAACTGGAGGGAATGGGAGCAATTAGGGTTAACCATCTTGTTTGCATACAGAATTTTTTTTTTCACCTTGGCGATCAGGGATTTGAGCCCCCACCAGTCAGAGGCCCTAACCACCTTGCTGCCAAATAAATGTTTGAAAATGCTTGTATAAATTCTCATGGTTGTGTCCAGTACCTCATTAATGATGCTGAGGACAATGGAGTAGATGAAGCCGATGCCAGCCACAGCCACCAGGCACAGCAGAAAGAGGTAGGCATCACGGTACAGCTTGAAGTCTGTGGGCTTGGGGTACAGGATGGAGCGCACCAGCTGGCCCTTAGCTGTCCTGAACCCTGGAGGACCATAGAATAATTTAAATTTGTGTCTGTCATCAGTGTTCAGTTAGCGTCATATATATTTGTGTCTCTCATCAGTGTTCAGTTAGCGTCATATATATTTGTTTCTGTCATCAGTGTTCAGTTAGCGTCATATATATTTGTGTCTCATCAGTGTTCAGTTAGCGTCATATATATTTGTGTCTCATCAGTGTTCAGTTAGCGTCATATATATTTGTGTCTGTCATCAGTGTTCAGTTAGCGTCATATATATTTGTGTCTGTCATCAGTGTTCAGTTAGCGTCATATATATTTTTGTCTCATCAGTGTTCAGTTAGTGTCATTTATATTTGTGTCTGTCGTCGGTTTTCAGTTAGCGTCATTTATAGTTGTGTAGCCAGTGTTCAGTTAACGTCATTTATATTTGTGTCTGTCGTCGGTTTTCAGTTAGCGTAATTTATAGTTGTGTAGCCAGTGTTCAGTTAACGTCATTTATAGTTGAGTCCTCAGTGTTCAGTTAACGTCATTTATACTTGTGTCTGTCATTTCAAGATCTGTTTGTCTTTGTGCATTAAAATACTGAATTCCCCATTGGAACCATTCTCTGAGGACTCACCTGTGCGGACCACCACAGCCTTGACCAGCTCGCCGGAGTAGAAGCGTGTCTGGATGACGTGCGTGCCACAGAACAGCGTGTGCCTCTTGTGCTCCTCCAAGCTGTAGGTGCAGTTGCCATGGTGGTCCCCCTCCTCCGGGTTGGGAAGGTTGGTCTTAGTGACAGGCACACTCTCACCTGGGGGAACAGGGATATGAGGTGTTGGGGGCTTTGAGGCTTTGCAAAGGTACAGAATATTTACAGTGTGCGGCTCTGGCTTTGCAGAAGAAGAAAAAATGAACTAAAAGAAAGAAGGAAAGAAACACATAGAAATCAAAAGAGACAAAGCAGGAGAGAGAGAGAGAGAGAGAGACAAAGCAGGAGAGAGAGAGAGAGAGAGAGAGAGAGAGAGA